>CACVKI010143629.1:2996-41123 GCA_902732785.1 Trichogramma evanescens | reverse complement strand
AGAATCCTTTACTTTATATACCTGGAAGGCGACTGTTAAACAAATGCATTAAAAAAACACGAATAATAAAAGAATTAATTAAATTAAGCTTGAAACGAAGCATAAGATGTTTCAAAGACAAAAAAGAAATAATAAAAAATAAAAAAGTATAGGTTTTTTAATTCTAGCCATTGAAATGTTATTTTCGTTGAGAAGTAATTATTGAAAAACATTTTATGTAGGCGATTGAAATATTTAAAAATTATTCAAAATTTCAGAAGTTTCTTACAACTAGAATAGGAAGAAGGAAAATGAATAAAACCATAAAAACAGTTGGTAACTTTTTATATTCTATACGTGTCTAAGTTCAAAAATCAAAACAGTGTATCATCACAAATTTGTTGCCTTAAATTGTATCAAAGTTAATTATATTATAATTAAACTATATTCACTTAAACTTACAAATAAAATTACAATTTCGTGCAGTAGTTAATTTAATTACAATTACATTTACACTTTTATTTGGATTCACAGCTCTGATTTTTTTTATAATCTATACAGGCAAAATAGTGTTAACCATAAGTCGTAATTTTTTTTTTTAAATTAATTCAGCGCCGGTGTTCATTTGAGAAAACTGATTTTTTTTTAGAAAAATATTACACGACGATTATCACTGCACGTGAATCCACGTTTAGCCCAAAAATAATCAACAAGAATGCGCTCGAGAAATTACAAAATTATGGGTAATTTTATTATTTCTCTTAAAATACCGTCTTGACCAACACACATTTACCACAACTACATAAATTACACTTCATGCTAACATGTATATTTGTAAACTCGTGCATCAGAGTTTTTTGCACGTATCCCACGCGTTCGATTAAATTTTTTTCTTTAACAAAATTTTTTCATGCATATTATTATGATATGTGTATTACATGTGCTAAAGGTAATTGTAAAAGGAACAAAATCGATGTAATTCACAAACGAAAGTGACAAATCTAAGTAAGACGATCTAAACATTATGGAAGTCAAACCTTATCGCGTACTATGCCGTTAAGAGTTTTTATAATCAATGCAATGCATGTAGAGCTTTTGATAAAATGATTTGTCGAATCTATGACTAAAAATCTATTTATTTTGCCTTGTTTTGTCGTTGAATGAATTGATCATATTTTCAAAAATAGTGTGAGCCACATCTTCAATACTTGTTATCATAATTTCATTAATTTTTCGAGCTTCTGCTAAAAAGGTTTCCTTCATTAGATATGTATTAAAATAAACTCGATTCAATCACACGTGGAATACAAACTATTTCATGTCTTCACACAACTAGAACATTTAATTGATATTTAAAAAAACTGTCAAGTCAACATTTTCCGTCTTGCACACTCTAATTTGTTTTGTTTTATTCATCGAACAAAATATTAGGCACATTAAAACACTGTCGATTGGTCTTTAACGTTGTAGCACGATATTTAATTCGATACTTAAAAATGTTCTTTTCAAAAAATGTAGATAATTTTTCATACATGTAGTCTATTTTATCAATCAGAGTCGATTTACTATTATCAGCTATACATACAACAGTGGTAAGAAATATGATCGTTCGAAAAATGAGTCATTTTGAGCAAGTTTTTCAGTTTAAGTAATATATATTATATTTTATCGAACATTGCAACGCACAAGTGAAAGTATTTCGTTTTTTTAGTAAAATTTAATACACAAATTTGCGTAAACACATTTGAAAAATACTGTTAGGTGTTTTTTAAGGCACTCGTGCGATAAATACATTCATCGGAATTCCTTTCGTCAAAAACAATTTGATATCTAAACGAAAAAAAAGTGTTGCTTACATTTTTTTTCCTCGCACTTCTTATAGTCACGAATAATTTTTTTATCGTTGCACATATCACGAATTAACGTATGAAAAAATGCACGGGCAATGTATATTTTGTCGTTTCTCGCGACTATATTTTCCATTTCACACGAAGCGTTTACGTCAGTAAGCTATATACGTTTTTTACGCTATATATTTACACTTAACAAAATACGCAAGAGATCAAAAATAAATGATTACTTTCTCTTTGAACACTTTCACGAAGCATTATAATAAGGCACTGCCAGTGTACAGTTCCCATTTTCGATGATAATAAATTTATACAACTTAATAACAATTGTTGTCCTGATCGAACAATTTAGCTATTTTTTTTCTATTCGCATCTGCCTGTAAAATTTTTCGCGCAGCAACTCAAAATTCTCATAGGCTCTCGTTAAACAGGGTATCGTTCGAAGTCTGACAAAAAAAATTTTGCGTGTACAATTTTACTGTATTTTTTCATTTAATATGTCACACACACTCACACAATTACACACTTGTTTTTTTTGACACTGATAGTACAACATGCACACGTAAAAAGGTATGTCGAAAAAAAAACTTACCTCACCGTATATCACTCGTTTTTTCTTTTTTGTTATCTTACACTTAAACGTACAATTACGACAGTCGAGAACGCGCAAAAACTTACAAAACTCAATGTACAATTATATATTATTTAAATATTTACACGAGAATAAGAGTCGTAGAGTTTATTACAATGTAATATAATATAGTATAATATAATATAATGCGGCACAGTTATGCGTGGAACGATTTTGGTATTCATCTGGAATATACAATTATAAAATATTCGTAGCTATATATATATATTTTTCATACAATATAACATATTATCTACACGTGTGTGACAAAGCGAGAGATTCGGCGTCGTCGCTCTCCGAATCCAGCCCGCACACACACACACACATACTTTATCATTATACACAATTTTTACATTCTAATCTGGTCGAAGTCTCATCTCGAAACGACGGAAAAAAGCTCGGCCACGTGCATTTATTTTTATTTACGTATATGTAATCGTCTCGCAGTCGCAGCCCGATTTCATTAAAAAAACAAGGAATAAAATCAAAACAAGAAAACAGAAACAGAAAAAAATTGCATTACGGTCCCTCTGTACACAGTCTCGCGGCGACACCGCTCGTGCATCGCTATACCTTACAGATCTTGTGCCTCGTGCTCGCCTCCACGCGATGATGATCCTTTAGCAGCAGCAGCAACAAGCAACATTGTTATACAAATAAACGTCGAAGGCTGGCGCACGAGGCACATTATTATCAAGCTCTCGCGCGCGCGGTGCGCAAATTACCCTAGTTTTATATATACACACACTAACACACACTAACACATTATCGTTATTATTACACTATGTATATATGTGGTACGTACGTACGTGCGCACGCGGCCGACATTTCTTATCGTCGATTGGCTTGCACACAGACATTTATTTATATTATGCTATAGCAGATAGTCGTGTCCGCTTCTCTGCGCGATATTATATGTAATGTACTTTTTTTTCCTATAATCTTCTTTGGTTCAAGTGCGGTACAGCGCAGGGTTTATTCTTTAGGATATACTGTCTTCTTTCTATTTTCTTTTTCTTTTAACGATTTTCAGTCGGTTTTTTGCTCAATCGGCAGGCAGCTGGCAGGCAACGCTACATGCCTTTGAAAATACTGGCAAAGTCCTGCGCAAGAGAGAATAATTGAGGTTTTAATTTTTGTTCTAATTTATACCGAAAGCTCTTGCTAAAAGTACTCACCTGTACGACGACCTGCAGCGGGGTCGGCTCCATCAGCTGGTAATCGGTGCGCACCACGTCGGGCGGCAGCAATTTGGGGCACAGCTTGCCCGTGAACAGGAGAAACAGCATGTGTATGGCCCGGCGCTGGGTAAGCTCGGTGTGGCGATGCTGATAGCCGGCCAGGTGACGCTGGTGGCGCAGGGTGGAAGGGAACCATCGCTCGCACAGCATGCAGTAACGCCGATGTCTGATCGTCGCCTGGTACAATACGGATACACCGATCGTCATTATAGTTGCAAAATGTCACATCGTGCCATGGGCCTTATCGCGTGACTCTTTTTTTTAGAAATTAAATCGCGGATGCGTGTAACTCAATAAACCCGCGCGACGTTTCGCGATAATAATTACACACCAATTACGCGTTGATCTACATTACCAGGCCCGAAAAACTCATGTGTATGTGTATACATTTCACCGGGCGCAGCTGATTCGCGATACGACACTCGCGCAGTTAATTTTACGTAAATAAGAGATAAGTGTCTCTCTCGGTGCCTCTGGTTTTTCGTACGTACAGCTTTTTACTTTTATCGTCGTGAAATGTAAACCGATGCCGATATAACGCGTATGAAAATAATCATCTCATCGATAAAAAAAAAAAGAAGAAAAAAAAAATTAAGCGAACGATAGCGAGTGTGACTCTCGCTTTTTTTTTGCTGCTCTCGCTCTCTACGCGTGTTTCCGAGTATAACCCAAGAGCGATATGATTTGTGCGGTTTAGCCTCGCGACTAAATTGTTATACACACAAACACACGTATAGCGAGCGCAACAACAACATTCGATTTTTTTCTTCTCTCTTCTCGTCAAAAGAAAAAGTGCTGCAGCGCATAAAAGTATACGGCCGAAGGAATAATTTTCGCCGCGCGGCCTCGAGGCGATTAGCATGATAAAGTTGAGCCAAAGCTGCTCTCCGAGACAAATACATTTAGCTGCATAATTATGCGCGGCACCGTATATAATAATATTCATATGTGTATCGTGTACAATAGGTATACGCGAGCGAGAGAGCAAAATTTTTTTGTACTTTTATCATGATAATGTGTATACGCGACGCTGCAGAGATACAGAGAGAGACTATGGAGCGCTGCTGCTCATTTCTCATTCAACGAGCTGCTACTTTTTTTTTGTTAGCGTAACGTACTATAATATACAAGGATATTTGTGTATTTATCTCGACTAGTAAATCGCTTTTCAAAGCGCTATTTGATCGATGAATATTGTAAATTAGATTATTTTCGAAACGATCTTTGCGATGCTCCGTCACCGAATACAATGAAGTTTATTGTCTCTCTCTCTCTCTCACCTTATTGTGAAAAACGAGCTCCTGGACGATACTCGACATGGTCATCTCGGGGCCGAGCTTCAGCGCTTTGGCCTTGACACTGTCCAGGTCGATCTTGTCGTCCTGCGCCAGAGAGACTTCGGACGCGTCCTCCTCGACGCATTTGGCCGCAGCAGCCGCGACTTCGTCGTTGCCGACACCTCCGTCGACTTTATCCTCGTCTTCGACGTTGTTGGCAGCGGCGGTGGAGCTGTTTTTCTCGCTGGATTTTGGCGGCGCCGATGATTTTCTATCCGACGACGACGATGACGAGGACGATTTGCTGTTGGACTCGGCCGTCGTCGACGATGATCCATTGGACTTGTGCTGTTGTTGACGCGAGGAGGAGGAAGATTTGTTTCGATGATCGATCGACGATCGGCTGCGCTTCTCCGATCTGTATTCGAAAACACACAAAAATTCGAATGTTATGCTTTCGATGAAAAAAAGGAAAAATGAATGTTTTTCCAATAAAGTATAATACCGAGTACAATACGAATTTGCGCAAGAAAAGGAAATGCGCCTTCAATGCTAAACGCGCGCGCGGTTATGTGACTTTTACGAGGTAAGCTATATAATTGACGTTTGCTTTGCGATTTCAATGATTGTTGCTGTTTTTTTTTCTCTCTCGCTCTGTCTCTCTTCCTTCGTTCCGCTCGACGCTGTACACGGGTCTCTCTCTCTCTCTCTTGTGTAACGTGTTTTTCATTCCTCGCGGTTCTTTTTTTTTCTCCTTATTTTGCCGAAGCGTCAACACGACGCGCGCAGCGGGCCACATGCACTGTGCACGTTTTGATAACAAAAAAAGAAAATGAAAAATGTACCCGTGTGGCCGTGCGATGACTGAAACTTCTCTTTCGCAGAAAGAAGGAAAAATTGCACTCGCGCGCTGGAGGTGCCGATCGGTACGTTTTATAAACGGGAGGTAGGTATATAGGAAGGCGGAAATCGATCGATCGAGCGAGCGAGGGAAACGCGAACACGCAGACGCGCGAGTGCGTTAATAACTGGCAAGATAAAACGGGGCCAAACAAACAATTCGCGCGCTCGACTAGAAGTACGTTTGTGTGTACGAGTGTGTGTAGGTCTCTTATCTGCATGTATGTATGTATGTATGTTTGTGTGTTTGTGTGTGTGCGATGAGTAAACGAAGCGGCTCCGAACTCACGACTACATATAACACACGATATTATTTTATTAAAAGTAAAATTGCATCGACGCAAAGAGGAGAAGATCGAGAAACTCGCGGTCGAATATATATAATATGCGCACGAGCGAGGTCTCCGTCGTTATAATGTAACGAGGCAATTCCCCGCGACTTGCACCCGCGATGCGTATAGGTGTAATTGTAGCGGTATATACATACACTTCGGGGGCGACTTCCACGTGACCATATGCTCGTGTATGTATAGGTGTGTTTATATTATAATGCACAGGCCTCCTAGACACGTGTGTGCGCGCGTGTGTGTCGTAGCGCGTGCTCTATGTGTTTATATACTTGAAAAATTTCACTCGCACAACGTACGCCGAGTCAAGGTTAATACGCCGTATATGAATATAATTGTCGAGCGCCGCGCGAGTATGTAACGTCATTCGCGGTGTGCTGCACTGCAATTCGCTCGCTCGTAATGGAGAGTGTGTAATTTTTTTTTAATGCCTGTACTTGCATACGCGCCCATATACATAGGTATATTGGAGTGCGTTGTTTTTTTTTCACGCGATAACGCGCGCTCACTCTCTCTCTCTCGTTTCAATTATCGTACATAGGTGTCGCGTATGATATATATATTTTCGATTTCATTCGAAGGCGCGTATATATACGACCGTTGTCGTGTTTCGCAGAGAGACAAGTGCACGCGAGCATAGAAATGTTGTCAAATATTTGCACAATTCTCCGCTCAGCTGACGTATAACATATATAACGCAAACGTACGTGCGAGAGAATTAATACGCCTGTGTCTCGATGAGTCTGCCAATTTGCCGCCGGGGCGCACTGCGAATCTCAGCAATAAATGAATTCGCGACTGCAGCCTAGCCGTCGTATCATATGATACGTGTACGTATACACACATGGATTTTGCTGCTGCGTGTGATATTTTGCCGTAAGTGTCGTCAACCTGCTGTGTGTGACGAAACGCCACGACGTCGTGTACATTCTATACGTTGTCAATGGTCAAGTGAATATATTCCATTGTACTACATACGGGCTCTGCCGTCGTGTGCATATACGTGTACGATAATACACCCGCGGGCGTACATGGCTGATTCTCTGTCAACTTCGGTCGAATGAAAAATTACGTACATCGAGAATGTCCCGGAATTTCGATGACCGCGTCCATCGCCGCCTTTTTCAACCGAAAATCGACGCTACGAAGGGAAACTCGTTTCCAATGAAATTAACACAAAAACGTGTTACTCTTCGCGGGACAACGGTCGAAGTAGCATATTACTTTTTCACGCTTTCAGGAAGTCCACGGCAGGCACAGTCGGAACAAAACCGTTTGAATTTGTGCCGAACGTATGATACATCTGCGCGTTCCCCCACGCAGCTGCGCTTAGAAATGTTTTGACGTGTCGCTGTACTGGACTGTGTACACGTACGCGTATACGTATTTCGTTTTAAAAATCATAACGACAACTTTGGTCTTGACTTTCTTAAAAAAACTGGGCCAACAAGTGAGGCACTGATTCAAGTACACACTACAAACGATCGTGTATAATCTCCTAGATTTTGTATCGCTTTTTCTATTACAACAGAGAGGAAGAGTCTAACGGTCGCGCAAATCAGCACGTAGAGATTTACGTATAAAATTAGACAACCTGTTCACGAACTACCTGTATAAAGAAATTTTTTTTAAACCGAAATCCTTATTAAAATATATAGTATTGAACGTATTAAATGTCTTCTAAGCACGCCTGAACGCGCTTCTAAGTTTAGCCCGGGAACAGACAGTCAGGCATTAGACATGTACTTTCACTTTTTTTCGTAACCATCTGCCGTACCGGCGGTAGAGGCGCCGAAAATACACGAGTATGAAATAAGATCGAAGACATATATCGATCAGTTTTGTAATCGCGCTCGAACTCGACGCACGTCGTCACTACCTTGAAATACTCGACTCTGCTGTTTAAAATAAGTAAAGGATCGCATCGAACACCGACGCGAGTGATTCTCGCAAAAAACGTAAAAATTGTGTTAATATAGTGTGTGTGTGTGTGTGTGTGTGTGTGTGTGTGGGTGGGTGTGAGCCTGCGAGTGGAAAAACGATGCCCGTCAACGACAATTGCTACGGCAAGCATTTAGAACTCAAGACGTGCGAAGAAAAATTGGAAACATTCAAGATCGTACGAAGACAGGTGAACTGGGATTACCCGGATGAACGAGGCGCGTTTTTCTACGTTTTCTGGAGGTTGTCGGTCGGATGGACTCACTGTCTGCCCGATCTCCACGACTACTTTCAACAGGACCAGATCGACTGGCTGATCGAGGAGCTAGCCGAATCGATCGAAGACGGCGACTTCGAGTCGTTGGTCGATTTCATCATCTTGACCGGCTACAAGGACCAGCCCGAGCTGGACGAGAGCGGCCGACCGTCGCCGCGTCGCACCACGCCGATACATCGCGCGGCCAAACAACGAGGATTCATGGCCAAGAGTCTCTTCAAGATTTTCAACAGATTCGACTTGAACTACGCCGACGCGGACGGATACACGCACTTGCATGTGGCCTGCCAGTACGGCTACCCGGAGATCGTTGAGAAGTTCCTCGAGGCGGGCCACGATCCCAATTGCGTCGATCGATCGACGGGTAATACTCCGCTGCTGTCGCATCTGAGTAACATCAATGTTCGCCAGGATATCCTGCGTATGCTGCTGGAAAGCGGCGCCGATCCCAACGCGGCCAACGCCCTGGGAGCGACTCCTCTGCACGTCATCGGTACGAGATTCGGACACAACTTCGACGCCGAGAGTCTGGTAGATCTGTTCTTCCGTATCAACGACAGGCTGCAGCGCAACGTGCAGATCGACGCGAGGGACAATCGGGGTCGCAGCCCCCTGCAATGCGCCGTGGAGAGGCTCGAGGCCGACGTGGTGGACGCGCTGATGGCGCGCGGCGCCGAGCTGACCGGCTTGGTCTTTCCGAGCGAGGCTCACTTCGACGGGTTCTTGGGATCGAACGACGTGGAATTGAGGCACGGGCGTAACTTGATATACGCGGCCGCGATGCTGCACATCGTCGAGCGCTTCGAGGAGAGAGGATACGAGCTGAACCGAAGCGAGGCCGCGACCGTCATGAAGATGTTCGTCAAGTACGTTTTCAACGACAAGCCGCCGCGCCTCCATTACAGACCAATCGTTTCGTATAAACCGATTCGTTTGATTGGCGACGACGAAACGAGGTTCTTGGAGAGAACGAAAAGGATGATCATCCGTCCGAATCTCACGTTCCACGACATGATCCTGTTGCTGCGAGAGGGATTGGAGCCGGAAGAACCGCTCGGCTTCAAGGACTACTACAAGTTTGCGCTGTGGTACACACCGTGGTGCTCGGGCGGTACGAAAGAAGCTGCCGTGACGCGCCTGTGCGAGAGAATGTCGCGAAAAATTTTCCTCCAGTGGGCAATGGATCCTTTTATGGAGGTGACGCGCTACAGGCTGCCGATTCTCTGCTGCAAGATGATCATCGAGGAGCTGTCGAACGAAGATTTATGCAATATTGGCGTGGCGGCGCAAGGGCTTGCCTAGGAAGGTATAAGAGCCCAAATCATGCGGCGCAGTTCTCCAAGGTATTTTTTGTTTTGTTTTACCCTCTAAATGATTTTTCACTCATTTTTCTAAACTTTTCATCGTTTTTTTTTTTTTTTTCAGGCAACAAATTTGAGGAATCATAGATTTTCATTTTCATTTACAATATTGAAGTATTGTCATTAGTGCGTAAGATGTACATTGTGTATATAAATAAAAAATTTTAATACAAAAATGTAGTTAATAAAATAAAATTTACGTGCAATACAATTTACTATATTGAAAAACAGAACCTAGCCTATTGATGTGATTAAGAAAGTTGCTAAAATGTGCCGATATAATCGATATCATTCTGAAAAAAAGATTCACCGAATAATACGATAGAATAAAATGAATAAGGCAGAGAAATGTGATCTAAATGACATTTCGCAATTAAAACGCAATTGTTCACGAATTATTACGTTCAGACAAAAGATATTTTTTACCCCGGACTTTTTATATTCTGTTAAAACCATTCAATATGATAATTGTACCATGGTATAAAATCGTGTCTTAGGAAGGTCTCGATGTAATCGTGCCAATGAAACAATATTTTTCACGCCCTTTTTTCAAGTACACGAAAAAAAAACTGCTTTAACCACGGTTGAGTTGACGAAGAATCACCCATATATGCAATACGAGCTCAGAGAGACAGAGAGAGAGAAAGATGTGCGCTACATGCTGGCTATACGAATACGCGGTGGGCTTATCAACGAATGTAGCGGCGGCGGCGGCGCATTATACATGTGTTGCACAATCTCTCCTCCTCGCGCTCGCTCGCGCGTCGACTTTCCTCATCGAGGTCGGAAAAAACCGCTGCTGCCGCCGCCGCCGCCGCCGCTCGACTACGCGCCGTGAATGCTTGATTAGACACATTTCTTATTTATTTTTTCGACCGTCTCTCACTCTCTGTCGTGGCTTCGAGCCGGGCGCATCCCGCGGGCCCGTAATAATGCTCCGTTTTTACATGTATTATGTATTTACGTACAAAAAAAAACAGCATCGCGTTGAGCTACTTATTTTTTTCGTAAACGTATGCGTTCGCCTCGACGCAACGGTAGCAGTAGGCAGTCACGCCGCTTATATTATACATACACACACTGCTATAGGAATGTAAATATTTGACAGTCAAACTCACCTGTGCGTCGTTGTCGTCGTCGTCGTTGAGCCACTCTTTGATCCGGAACCAATCTCACTGATCGCTTCGAATTTTCTCTTCTTGCTCGTCGGGTCGGTGTCTCTAATTACATCATCGTTGCTGCCACTGGTCTTGCTCGTCATCTGTTTTCCAATTTGCTCGCTCGCTAGATCGCCTATATACTTTTTCAGCGTCTCCTTGGCTGCCATGACTTCCTTCATCAGCAGATCCGACTCGGAGCAACGATTGTTCTGCTCGACTCTTTCTTCGCTCTCCAGTTCCTCCTCCTCCGCTTGGTCTAAACTTTCTTCTCGTCGTTCTCTAAGCGGTGGTCGTCGACGATGAAAGATTATTTGCTGCAGCGACGAGGCGCTGGCCGAGTCTTGCTGGACGAAGAGATGCTGTATCGAGGAGGAACCGGCGTCCTCGATGATTACTTGCTGGAGAGTAGTCGCGGTGGTCGTTGCCGCCGACGACGACGAGCAGCTCGCCGACTCCTCGATGATGATGTTCGAGGCGTCCTCTATCGCTGCTACGGACATGTCACACATACACAGGTCACAGCGATATTATCCATCGAGTAGATGTAGTAGTAGAGGTTGTGAAGGAGATTTTTTTTGTTCAGTGCCGAGATGCGCCAATTGACTGATCGCGTATACGTTTTATTACATTCGATCAACCGATTGGGATATCGTTTTTTTATTCAGATTTTTTTTTATAATTTGTGCCGATACTGGTGGATGAAGAAGTAGAAGATATGTGCGACTTTTTTTTTGTTTTATGAGGAGAGCTTACCTAATTGATCTTCGTCAATGAGAATGCCCGTGATCTCTTGATGGCTCTCCGTGGACGAGGATGCATCGTCGTCGTCATTGCAGTCTCTCTTCTCTCGATGCGCCTTGACGACGACGCAATTAAGCGGCACTTGCATCATTGTCGTCGTCTCGCACGAGTCGCCTTCCTCCTCCTTCTCCTGCTGCTGGTCGATCTCCAGCTCCAGCTGATAGTGCACAGGCGCTTCGCTACTGCCGCCATCGTCGTCCTCTTCTAATTTCGCTGCCGCCTCCATGTCGACGGGCGAGGCCGGCATTATCTCGATGGTCGTCTGGCTGTCGTCCGACGACTCGACCTTGATGATCGACCTGTCGTTGCACTCGTCGCTGTTGGTGTTGCTCGTCGTCAGTTCGTCGTCCATGGTGGTGCCGTCCACCTCGACCTCGTGCACGTCCAGGTTCTTGTCGACGATGAACTTCTCGCTGTCGTCGATCATCGGATAGTCGAGCTTGATCTCTTGCTCTTGCTGTTGTTGCGGCTGCTGCTGACAGCACGAGTTCAAGGACGCTTCGCCGGCAGCGAGCTCGACGATGGTAGACAGGGGCTTGAAGTCGCCTGCGGCACTGCCGCCGTTATCTAGTCTGCTGTTCATGTTCTCGTCGAGGGACTTCCAGTAGCTCGACTCGTCCTGCTTTCGATCTGTCGTCGTTGTTTTTTCTACGGTATTGCTGCCGTCGAGCATCATGGACTCGCTCCAGGTCGACGTCGTGGTCGTCTGCTCCGAGGCGCGCCGATTCTTAGTGCTCATCGTCGTCAGCGGAGGTGGCGCGAAACGATCCAGATCCGAGGTCGAGCTGGAGCGCGACAGCTGCTCCCGCTGCTCTTTCAAGCCCGAGAGGAACCTGCAATTTACATTACGCACACTCATTCACAATTTTTGGGGACAACCAAGTATTTGAAAACACGAGTTGAAACGCGATATCCGAGGCTTCCGAGCGCGCGATAGTGTAAATCTATATACAACGACGCTGTTTGCACAACTAAAAGTCACGGCCTTTATCAGCTCTCTAAAATTCCATATTTTATTTATACATGTATAGTATAGTATATAGTATTGCAGACCTCTCATGCGAGCGGCGGTTTTTTAATCGCGCTTAGACTCGTGACCGAAGGCTCGATCGGAGGAGAGCGAAAAAAAACATACATTATACCGATAAAGAGCCAACGTTATATCTCTCGCGCGTATACATTTTCCTCGACATAATATAATGATTCTTTCTTTCTGTCTTTTTTTCATACTTTCGTGTATCAACGTAGCTGCGGGGGCATTCACACTTTTATTCAAATGTTTTTTCTACCAAGACAATAAAGTACGGATAGAATAAAGTATCGAACGCACGCAGAGATTAAATTTCTTTTTCTCTAATTATACAAGAAAGAATCAACGAGTGTTTTCAAAGTTCTTCCAATGATAATATGTAACGAACCTTTGCCACTGTAAAACCTTCGACTCGGGCTCTTGCTCGATCCTCGGCTTCTCCTCGTTCGTCGTCTCCTCCTCCACCTTCTTCGCTGCCGCTGCTGCTGCTGCAGCTGGCATCGTCTCGCCGTCTTTGACCATCTTCACGACCAGCTTCATCTTTCTCTTGTCCTTGGCCATGTAGTCCAGAATCTTGGATCGTCTGATGACGACCTGGCACTGAGAATTCACGATCGCCTCTTTGCTCAGCTCGCACTTGAACTCGGCGTTGGGCGAGTCGCGCTTCAGTATGACCTTGGGCACTTTGCTGCTGCTCGACGCATTGCTGCTGTTGCTGCCGCTGCTCTTCTTGCGCTTTTTGCTCTTCTTGTTGTTGTTGCTGCCGAATTCCGTTCCGCTGTCCGAAGGCGACGATGACGACGTCGAGGACGACGAGGAGCTTTCCGAGTCGACTTCTCGCTTTTGGCTCTGCTTCGATCTCCTGGACAGAGAAGCGTGGGTACTGGCAGTGCTGCTGCCAGTGCTGCGTTTCTCCGACGAGGACGAGTAGTTGGGCGACTCTTTTTTCGGTCTGAATTTGGGCGGCTCGACCGAGGACGGATTCGAGTCGAGCTTGCTGCTGCTGCTGTCCTCGTGCAGCGACTTGTCGGTGATCTTCGGCAAACTCTTCACGTTGGTAATGGTCATCTTGAGAAAATTCTTGGGCTCGCTGGAGTTCAGCACCTCCGTGCTCTTCACGACCCTCGGCTGATTTTCCTCCAGCTTGATCTTCATCTTCGGCACTTTGGAATCGTACGGAGCAACAGAGGCAGCAGCGGCAGCCGAGGAGGCCTCGCTACTGGTGTCCTCGAGCTTGAACTTAACCCGATGGCCGTTGCCGCTGTTCTTGATCTCGGCCTCGCTCGAGCTATCCGACGAAAACTCCTCGATCTTCGGCGTCACCGGTCTCGACTTGATGACGTTGCGTATGATCATCTTCGGGATCTTCGGCTGCAGCGATAACGACGACGACGACGTCGACTCGTCGACGCCACTACAGGCACTGCTGGCCTTGGTGCGTATCACGAGCTTCGGTACCGTCTTCGGCGGGGCTGTCGTTTGGACGTCGTTGTTGGTCTGCGAGGCGTAGAGCTTCTCCTCCTTGAGGAACTTTTCGCAAAAGTCCGAGTCGAGCTTGCTCTTGTCGATCGAGCAGGGCAGCGCGTAGGATCCACCGCTGAACTCGTCGCTCGACAGTCTCTTGCGCTTCAGCGATTTTCGCTTCTTCGTACGTTCTTCCTTGCTGGATTTGGCGCGTGGCATCTGTGCGGCGTAAGCAGCGGCGGCGGCCGCAGCCTGCGCAGCTTTGAGAGCTTTCGGCGGTCTTCCCCGGCGAGGTTTGGGCTTTACCGGCGCTTCGACTTGGATCTCGACCGACTCGCTCTTGGGGCTCGACGAAGGCACTCGGTGTTTATTATAACTCGAACGCCTATCGTCCAGGATATTTCCAAACATAGAGAGCTGTTGGTCGCTGCTGCTTTTCGAGCTATCTATACCGGTGCTGGTTTTCGCGCTGGCGGCGGCCGCGGGCTCGAACGATCCCAAAACTTCCTCGAGAACCTTCAACATGTTCTCGTTCTTGCTCATGCTGTCCTGATCGATGTGGAGCGGCGAATTGTAGCTGGATAAGTGTTCGCTTTCCATCGCATCGAAGTTGGTGGTAGAGCCGAACAGTTCGTGCAGCGGCGTAAAAGGCGCAGATTCCGATTTGATCAAAGGCTGGTATAAAGATCCTGCATTTTCGTTGAAAATCGATGAACTTTCAAATGGGTCGCTTATCACCTCCACGGTTTGGTGTTCGATTTCGATAGGCTCTGTCTGTGGCTCGTCACCGATATCTAACGAATTTTCATTCCGATCGTTCGAGTCGATAGGGGCACGAGTCGGGGAGCTCAAAGTTTGCTCCTTCGCGTCGACAGCAGCATCAGTTGAAGAATTCAAAGAAGCAGAAGATTCGCCCTCGGAAGGCAAAGGAACGTCCGCAGCGTTCTTTTCAACTGTAGATAATGGAATTTCAGTTGTTTCGTTCGCCGATTCCTTCTCCTCGAAAGTTTCGATAGCATCTGGAACTGGCGAAGTTTCTTTTTCCGTTGAGATGCAGCTCGAAGCAGCAGCATCTTTTTCGACAGCTGTCGATTCGGAAATCGATTTGTCCGGAATGGACGAGGCTTCGGTTTCGACCTCGATCGAGGCAGGAACTGAATTTTCTGGACAGGTGTCCGCAGCCGGTGCAGATTTTTCTTTACGACTAGTCAACATTGGCAAACCTCCGATCGCGATCTTCTTCAAGCTTGGTAGAGGTATATCCTTGATGCTCACCAAATCGACTTCTTCTTCTTTTGTATTTAACTTAAAATCCGATGTTTTATTGAGTTCGTCCAAAGCGCAGTCCAAGGCAGAAAAAAATTTCTCCTTCTTAGTCGTTAAATCATTCGAGTCTGACTTTTTTTCCTCTTTTTCCGTGACTCGAGCGGCATCCGAATCGTTTTTTTCCGCGCTCGGATCCCGATGGGATTTTTCATCTTCAATTTTTTTGCTGTCTTCGCTCAATTCTGACTTGTCGCTTTCTACCTTACTGTCTTTTTCCAACGTCAAATCCAACCAACTCGAATCGCTGACTTCTGTAACCGAGATAACGTCGGATCTCGCTTCGCTCTGAGTCAGAAAAGAAGAATCGCTGATTTCTATAACCGAGACAACGTCGGATCTCGCTTCGCTCCGAGTCAGAAAAGAAGAATCAAATTTTTCATCGTCGTCGTCGATCACGGCGCAGCTGTCGTCCGAATTCACGGTCATCGCTGCCAGGCTCTTATATCTCGACTCCTCGTCCTCGAGCTTCCTCAGTATGTCCTGCTGCAGATTGGTCAGATCGACGATGCACCGATCGACGTTGACGATCTTGGTGTCTTTGTCGTCGTCGTCGATGGGCGAGCAGCACGTAATAACGCCGTTACCCTTGATGACGTCCTCGAGCTGATCCAGCGACTCGTTGAGACGCTTGGCTAAGGTCAAGGAGGGCGGCGGCGACGACACTCGGGGCGAGCGAAACTTGAGCATCGTCGTCGAGCAGTCGTTGAAGAGCTGCTGAAGGTTCAGGTGGTCGGGCGGCGGCGACGGGCAACGGCTGATCTCCATCATGGACTTCTCGTCGACCGCTTGGTCGGCGGCGTCTTCCACGGGGGCTGGCGCGAGTTCGGCCACTTGCTCGAAATCACTCTCGTTCAGTATCACGCTCACTTCGGCGGCACTTTTCACTGCTGCTGCTGTTGCTTTCTCGTCGTCTGCGTCGACACTGCTCGTCGTCGTCGTCGTCGTCGTCACTTTGTTTACATTATCGAGCGCGCACGTGTCAACTCGTTGTTGTTGTTGTTGGGGCACTACTTTGACGTCACTACTACCACCACTATTCTTCACTACTGGCGCACCGTCACTTTGATTATCATCACGAGCCACTACCGCTGCTGCTGCTGCCACACCACTACCGACGGTCGTCATTGTCGTCGAACTATTCTCGTCACTCACTAGCCGCGATTCTTCGCTGCTCTTCTCCCTGCGACGATTGCACTTGTCCTTGCGACTGTAGGGCTTCATGCGTCGTCTCTCGTCGCTGTAATGCCGGTCGATCGTTTCGCCGGGTCTGCTGCTGCCGCTGCTGGTCTTGTTCCCGTTGAAGCTCTGCTGCAGAAATAATTTGCTGCTGACGCCGTGCTGTCCTTCGCGCCGCCTCGCCTCCATGATCAGGGCCCGATACGTGTACCTCGGATTCGGACTGTACTGTATCTTGCCGTCCTTGGTCGTGTAGACGGGCACCTGGTCGAGATTGCCCATCTTGTCCAGCAGAGGATCCGAGAGTGCGTCAGCGGCTGTGCTGCGGCTACTGCTGCTGCTGCTGCTGGCGTGACTGGAAGCGACGCTGATGCAACTGTCGCGTCGTCCTGCGGCTTTCGTCGGCAGACTCACGTCGTCGCACTGGCCGGTGTAGGGCTCGACGTCGAAATTGTCGAAATCCGTATCGCCGACGTCTTTCGAGCAGCTCGGCACCGCCGATTCCGCTGCCACCACCACCACCGGACAGTCGATGAAGTTGTTGTTCTTGATGCAGCTCGCGTCGGCCAGTACCTCGTCGATCAGACGCTGGCTCTTCATGATCTGCTTTAGAGCCTCGTCGGTGGCCGCTTCGACGGATGTATTGCTGTTGTGCTTGGACGGCGAGCTTTTATCGAGCTTTTCGTCTTGTTTACGAAAAGTCCTCGCGTTCGACGACTCCGACTTCTCAAGCTTTTCTATGGGAAACTCGGCGGCGTCCACCACCTCGGTTTTGTCTACCTTAAAAATATCCGCGACAGTGGGCTTTTCGTCGAGGCCGTCGAGACACGACTTGAAGCTCGACAAATCTTGCTCCAGCTGTCTCAATAAGCTCTTATCGTCGAGCTTTTTTTCGTCTTTTTTGGGTGAAGAAATCGCTGTCGAGTTCATAGTGGGCTTGTCATCCTTATTTGCATCGGCGAAAGCGTCGTTGTCCAAAAAGGCATTTTGATTGACAAAGGTCAGGGTATGCTCCTCCTCCTTCTCGAGCAGTATCACAGCCTCCAGACTCTTGTTCTTCTCGAGCAGATCTATCGAAGCCTCCTCGACGATCTTCTCGTTCGTCGTGACTACTTCGATCGTCGTCGTCTTCTCCACGACGACGTCGTTGCTCTTTTCAGCCTCAAGCTGAGTTACAGTAGTAGCAGTAGCTGTAGTCTTTTCTTCGGTACAGGGCACGACCTCCTTGACCGACAGATCGCAGGACCTCACGACCTCGCGCTCCTCCTCGCTGGTCGTCGTGATGGAGGCGCGACAGTCCAGCACGCAATTGGTCGGCGGCAGCGAGATGTTGAGCAGCTGATTCGACGTGCTGACGATCTCCGTGTCGTTGGATCGCTGGCTCTCGACGCGCGACACGTTGATCTCGATCTTGATGGCCTCTTTGGAGCTCGTCGTCGTCGTCGTCGTGGAACTGGACGTCGAACCGTTGCAGCAGCTCGAGGTCAGCGTCGTCGAGCTCGAGCTCGAGCTGTTGCTCGTCGTCTCCTTTTTGTCGGTGATCTGCAGCTCGACGTTCGGCAGCTGGATCTTGATGTCCGAGTCGACGCAGCTGCTTTTGGTGCTGCTGTTGCTGCTGCTGCTACTGCTGCTCGTCTCCTCGCTCGTCGCGGGCTTCGTCAAGCTCTCGTCGATCGAAGCCGGCGGCGGCGGTGGCGGTGACGCTTGACGCGACGTCCTCTGCCGCGCGTTGTTGACTTTCGTCTCGGGCAGCAGAGGTAGGGACGCATTGAATATTAACTGCTGCGTCGGCGACGACGATGTCGGACTACCACTACCACTACTACTACTGTGGTCGGTGACACTCGTGGACACACAATTGTTGTTGTTATTATTATTATTATTATTATTAAAAACCGGAATGTTATTGTTGTTGATATTGACGCCGTTTCTCAGCTCGTCGATGCTGCTCTTGAGCATCTCAATGTCGTCCTGCATCTGGCCGATGCCCTTGCGCGCCTTCTTGATACTGCGAAACTCGTCGAACAGGTCCTCGTTGCTCTGCTGCTGCTGTGATTGTTGCTGCTGCTGCTGCTGCTGCAGCTGTTCGGTGCACTGTTGCTGGGCCTCGGCCTCGACCGAGCGCGCCCGTTTACGCGGAAAGTTTAGTCTCTCGATTCTGAAATTCTTCAAGGCCGAGTCCACGGATTTTCTGAGCTTGCGTTCCGTGGGCAGAGCGGACGAATAATCGATTTTCGGCAGCATTTCCAGGCTCGACTTTTCGTTCATTGTCGTCGTTGCAGCAGTAGCCACGTCTTTTTGTACGAGTATTGGCATTGATGCGGCGGCGGTCACTTGCGCGGGCTTCTCAGCAGCAGTAGCAGTAGCTACGACGACTTCCTGAGGTTTCTCGCTCGCCCTAGGTAACTGACCTTTCGTCGCATCCGTCATTTGCTGCTCGGCTATATTGATGAGGCCTGATTTAATCTTTCTAAAGAGCCTTAGACTGCTGGTCTTTCGCGCACTCGATTCCGCCGTCGTCGTCATTGGCACTTGTTGTTTGTCCTCGACGAGTCGATGATGATTGCCGAAATGATTGTCGAGCTCGAGCCACATGTCGTTGACCTTCTCGTCGTCCGAGTCGAAGACCCGAATGTTAGTGATGGGCGGCGTGTCCTTGATGATCTTCGTCAGGCAGTTGCCTTCCATCGGTGGCGCGGGCATCCTCGGCTCGTCGCCGTGGATCATGACGCTCGACGACGAGTTGGACAGGTCCGAGAAGTCGATGGCCGAGTTGATGTTAGTCGTCGTCGTCAACAGCGGCATACTGTTGCAGCTACTCGGTTTCGTCGTCGTCGTCGTCGTGGCCGCTTCCGGCTGATGATTATCGTTGCTGCTGCTGCTCTGCTCCTCGCGATCCGCGACTTCTGCGAGTGAACGGAAAAACAAAAAATTGTCCGTGTTATAATTATCAAAACAGTGTCGAAAAAGAGCTTGAATGCATATACACCTCGACTCGAGAAGCGAGCATCGTAAGCACAATATTTTTATTTCAGCTGCTGCTGCTTACCGAACCGTGTGTGTGTGTGTGTGTGTGTGTGTGTGTTGCAATATGCCGCGCAATATATGTACATATTATATTATGCACGTTCTCGCTCTCTCGACGAGTCGTTTTTTTTTTATTCAATAACAACAAAAACGTGGTGTGTGCGCGCGAGCTGCACGCTGCATTTAAAGAAGAAGAAGAAGAGGAGCAAAAAAAAGCGTAACATATGGAGCGTCGGAAAAATCCGATAAATATTGTCCATCGCGCTGTGCAAATTTCAATCGTGCGCGCGCGGGGTCGCGCGAGAGGCAAACAAATCGTCCAATATATTATATTACACGTTATCCAACCACGAGAGAGAGAGAGAGAGAGAGAGAGAGAGCAAGCGAGATGGCGTTTGAATATTTATAACGATGTTGCACAAAAAAAAGGTCATTGCGATCGGCGGCGGGCATGAGCAGCGACGCGGCGGCCGGTCGGTATATTATATGTGTATAAGCGGCGCATTGCTGACGTAAGCATCGCAGAGTTCGTGCATAAAACCGTTCGTGCATGAACCACACACACACATACAGAGAAAATTATAATATTATACACGAAATACCGCACGGAAGAGCGTGAAAAAAAAAGAGTCTAGCGCAGAAAATCCGCAGATTTTACGTATACTGAGCATGGATACAGACAGAATTTCGCGCGCAGCTGCGTACCCGCGACGTATAAACGAGCGAGCTTGTGTGTATATGCGTGTGTAAAGCAGAAAACAGCTCTTTTTTTCTCTCTCGCTCGGCTCGGAGCTCATAATATACTCGCGTTCGCTCTCGATAACGATAACGAGTCTCTCTCGAATAATTCCGCGCGCCGAGAGCTCGGTCTGCGTACATATTATGTGTTCCGCGCGCGTACTATATGCGTCTGTCACTGCCTTCTTCGTGTATACGTGTGCAATAAAAAGCTCGAAAAAAACATATATAGCTGATAAAAGGCGAAATAAATTATATCGACTCAATTTACATACGTGCGCTCGCTCGCTCGCTCGCACGGATCGCGGAATATTCAAAATAAACATTACGAGCAACGACGAAGACACGTTACACGTTAGGTAGATATAGGTACAGCTTGGGCGACGAGTGATCGCGACGAATCGAAGAATACATAATATAGCTCGTGCAAATACATACCAGCAAGCAACGCGGCAAGTGACTAAATATTTGACCAAGTTTGCGTGTGTGTATGTATGTGAGTTTGTGTACGCGAACGACGAGCGAGTAGCGTATCTCGAGAATTCACGCCAACGTATGAGAGGCATGTCTTATGATGCAGATCGCGATTGCTTCTTTTTTCTCACTTTTTCTTGCTACTTGCAACCGCAGTACAATTTGTCACTCGAAAATTTGCATCCGCGTCTGACGTACACGTGCGCAGTGTCTAAAATTCCATTGATTGCTCTATCGATCTAACCGCTCGACAAACTTACATTAAAATCTCCTCGAGATAAGTATCGTTTAAAGTGCTCGTTCACTGAATTAGTTTCGCGGCTTTGTTTTCAACGATTCCGAACGTTAAACGCGCGCGCGTTATTATTGTACATATAGATATTTAAAAAATGATTTCGCTCGGCTTATCTCTCATTCCGTTTTCTTCGGTTTCTCGATTACCATCAAAGAATATTGTATACTCTCGAAACGACCTTCGCTCAGCTCTCTCTCTCTCTCTCTAAATGTCTTCCGATCGCGACGCTTGCGGACACTAGCGCGCGATAAATTACTCAGCTTAACATTTAATCGAGAGCAAAGGCATTTCCTCCCCTTTTTTTCGCTCTCTTTCTCCCTTACATTCTAACTTATAAACTCGAGTGAGCAGTAGGTTACAACAAGTTAATTTTGCTCCTTTCAAAAAAGCCTCTCTGAGTCCCGAGCACTAATTCCTTAAAGCTCCCCACGCTCCGTTATAAAGCAGTACTTCCTTAAATCCCCAAAGCATCGTTGTGCAAAATTCCGTACACGTGCCCTCGTCGTGTCCACCCACCACCCATCCTCCTCATTCCATGAAACGCGCTCCTCTCTTAACTTTTCTTGTTTTCGTTTCGTGCGCGCGAAAGAACAGAGAAAGAAGAGAGAAAAAAAGATGTAATGTAACGCACCTTTCTCGCTATCTTTCGTAGTAGTGCTAGCCACCTCATTGGCATTCTGAAAGTCAAAGTGCAACTCGTCATTGCCGAGGCTCGTCGTCGTCGTCGTCGTCGTCGAGCCATTCTGGAACTTTATGGGCGAGTGCTCGGCGAAGCTCACACCACCACCGCCACTAGTGACTTCCTCCATCGACTGGACGCGCGCCGTCGACGACGACGACTCCTCGTTGTCGGACTGCGTGGGCGTGTTCAAGGTCGTGCTAGTGGTGCAGCACGGTATCTCGGGCAGGCTCAGCTCATCGTTGGTCGTGCGAGTATCGTCCTCGCCGCCAGCCATGATGTTGTTCGTGGCTGCTGCTGCTGCCTCTGTTTTGTCGTTTTTGTTTTCGAGATTGTTGCTATTTTCGTGACCGCTACCACCATTGCAGCTTGTGGTAGACGTCGTCGTTTCCACCGCAGTTGTTGTTATTTCGCTGCTCGTCGACGTCGAGGTCATCGCCGCAGCACCAGTAGCTTTATCGTCGTCCTTGCCCTGACTTTTCGTCGTCGTATTATCGCTGGCGTTCTCTGCTCCCACCGGCACCGCTTGTGGCAACGACGACGACGATAAACTCGACGTCGCATTCCTCGCTTGATTTTCTGTAAAATTATGTACATTGTTGCTACAGATATTGGTCGTTTTTCTTGCGCTAATTTTCGCGACACTTTTCATAAGGAAAAAAAACATTTTAAATAAAAATAAAATCGATGCACGCAGCACACGTGTATTACGATTATATTTTGATTTCTCGATGACGTACACACGATAAACTTTTACGACGTAATACAAATGTCGTGCTACACAGCAGCAGAGATTGTCAAATATATAAGCGAGTACGTGTATGTATGTATAAGTGCAATTGGCGTAGCTGCACGAGGTCGCATATTGCTCTACGCGCATCGCAATCGTGCAAGTACTACTACTACTACTAAACGTACATATGTGTATAATGCACGTAAGAAACTTCACGCAATCGTGTTCATTGTGCATGGATGACCAATAAAAAGCTCGATTAAACTGAAATATAAAAAAAAAAAACGAAGCAGAAAAAAAGTCATCGAGAATAAATTGCCCAATATACGCTCGTGGCAATCGAGCTTGCCACCATTCCATATAGCCACAAGCGCACGTGTGCTTGTGTGTATCGTACAGAGGCACAGTCGCTTCGTATTTATCTGTAATTTACACGCAAAGTAAGCTGGCGATATACACAGCGAGAGTTTATTTATTTGACTTTGACTCTCTCCGTGTAAGTCCGTCCAACTAGCGATCGGTCGCGAATCACCAAATTCTCAAACACGCATACCTACGTATAATATAACAAAAGCAAACAAAGGCGAAATGTATGAGGTAAGAATTACCGTCTTTAGCAAGCTCGTTCTCGACATCGGGCTTCGTGGCAGGTGAATCTTGGCGTGGTTCCGACTGTAGCATCGCCGTGGCATTAAGGAAAGACAGCTCCGCCGCCGCCGCCGCAGAGGTGGCAACGACGGCGGCATTATCGGAAGCCGTAGTAGCCGCGCTCGTCGTAATCAGTGTCGTAGCTGTCGCTGCCTCTGCGGTCGTCGAAGCTGCCGCCGTCACGGTTTTGTTCACCAGGTCTTCGATGCTGAGCACGTGATCGGCGGGTCCGCTCAGATGCTGAAAGGCCGTCTTGACGAGTTCCTCGTTGGCGTCGAGTATGTGAATGGTCGGCACCTCGTCGCCGCTGCCGCCGCTGCTTATGCATCGGATTATGTTGACGGCAGTGGTGGCGGCGGCCTCGCCGTTGACCAGGCTCAAGGCAGCGGGTTCGATGACGCCGCTGCTGCTCGTCGTCGCCACGCATATCGTCTGCGGGTGATGATGACGATGATGATGATGAGCTTGCTCGAGGAGGCCCGTGGGTGGCTGCACGACGACTTCCTCGGCCGCCGTTGCCGCTGCTCCGCCGCCGTTGTACTCCAGCAAGACGATGGGCGTATTTTCCGTTAAGATGACCTGCGAACACGTAGAGCGAGCCGAGTCAATTAGCGCGTGTACCTACGAAGGTGTGACATTTCGTGCTCGGCTGGATCGCGGCCGAGTGTGTTAAGTGCCGAGACAGCAGCAGCAGCAGCAGCAGCAGTAAGGTGTAAGTATAAGGCTGAGAGCGAGCCAGTACTACGTGGTAGGGTTGATAAACATCGCGATCCACACGACTTCCGACGACTGTATTTCTTCGTATTTAAGCTCCGAAAATTAGCTAGCTGTATGTACTCGAACAAATAACTACCTTCGTCAGACATACCGTTGACGTTGCGTTATTTGTTTGTTTGTTTGTTTGTTTGTTATTACGTATTTTTAATCCGAAGTAGCAGCGACGAATTTAGCCGTCGTAATTGTTTTGAAGAAATCGCAGCGAGTCGATGCACGTAAGATAAAAGTCGCGCGTAATGTATCGCGTCCGGATCAAATCGGCTTGCCCGATAAGAATCGTCATTGTAAGAGATGCAGAAGAAGCGCGAGCAAGCGTTAAATCGCGCACGCGAGACAATAGCATACACCTTCGACTGTATATACATTGTATACGAACGATCGATTGAATTTCGCGCCCGAATCACCCATGCGCCGATATCCCCGTAGCAGCAGCAGCGAGGCCAACGCCCGCCGTGATCCGCACACGCGTGGCGCGCGGTGCACACGATGCGTGCCGCCGCCGTGTACGTTGCTTAAATTGCATTCCGTGGCGTCGTGTGCCTGGGCCCCGCAAAAGTCACGAGCGAGGATATCATGAGAGAGAAAGAGAGAATGCATCGAGTCAGCAGCTAACTAGCCAGAATGCAGCCTGGCGCGAGCTTACGACGGGTGGGCTTCGGAGCGCGTGGCACACGCAATTCTTCGTGCTTATAAAGCGCGACTCAGCATGCGCACGGCGGTAATAACGTTTTGGATTTTCGAGCGAGAGGATCATTTCGATTTTTCTGCCGTAGCGGCTGCACATCGATCGGTACATGGAAAAAATCAAACGTATCGGTACGATAAAGCGATTGACCTCTCGTTTAATTTTCTCTTTTTCTATTTGCCGCTTCTCATACACACATAACACCTCGGGCCTATATATATATTACGAAATTTCGCGTCCGGATATCGCATGATGCCAAGCTCGCGGAGCCTCGGTGTCCAACTCTCTGCCGAGCGAGCGAGCGAGCGTGTATAAAAGTAGGTGCACGCATTTACTATAGCATAGTAGTAGTCGTAGTCAAGCTTAGCTAGCCTAGCAGCAGCCCCGCAGTGGAAAAATAGTCCTCACCTATATAATCGATAGTCAGTATAGACGGCGTGCTGCACGAGCTCGGAGTTCGCTACGAAGCTCGCTCGCTCGCGAGCCGCACGACTCGACTCGACTCGTTCGTATAGTATATAGGCACTACCTCATAATAATACACGTTCGATCGATGCCCGAGCGGCTCGCGATGCTACTATTGCTATACTTACTACACTATACTATACGGCGCACGCCAACTGCTACCCCTCCGGAAGCTTATATACCTACAACTCGAGCCCAGCTCTCAACCAATACATACGCTTAGCTTAGCGTGTCGAGCTTTTGTCTCGTTATTATATCGTATAGTGCTTTGGACTCACGTTTTGCCCGATGAGCCCCTCGTCCTCCTCCCTCTCGTTCCAATTTTCCAGAAACTGCTTCAGGTCTATGTGCGGCTTGTCGGCGAAGTCTTTGCTGATCTTTCTGCGCTGCTCGTCCTCCGCCTCGTCTTCCAATTGTTGCTGCTGCTGCTGCTGCTGCTGTTGTTGCTGTTGTTGTAATTGTTGATGTTGCTGTTGATGCTGCTGCTGATGCGGCAATTGCTCGAGATGATGTTGAGGATGATGCATGAGCGGATGCATTTGTTGCTGCGAATGATGCGACATGTGCCTTTGTTGCTGCTGCTGCTGATGGTGTAGCATCTGTTGCTGATAGAGCTGCTGCTGCTGCTGCTGCTGATGATGATACGTTTGACTCATATAATGCTGTTGAGGATGTGGTTGTTGCTGATGCTGCGGATGAAGATGACGCTGATGATGCAGGTGATGATCGTTCGGTATCAGCTGATGCTGATTCGGCAACCCGAGCTGGTGTTGCTGTTGGTGCTGCTGCTGTTGCATCACGTGCTCCATCGCTTGCATCGCTTTGGCTGCGTAGAGAAAGAGAGCACCGATTAATTTGTCAAAAATGTCAACGTTAAAATTTGTCGTCGACGGCGGTGTATGTCGCGACTCGTGATGCGCACGCAACAGCGGATTAAAGTGCACGTCTTCATTGTCGTACACGACGAATACACTATGCGCCATTGTCAATTGGATACACGCGACAAGACGAATCGCGACTTTGAATTATTTCAATTCTCGAATATACAGGATAAAGAAAAAAAACTTACCGTCATAGAGATTGGCGGTGTCCTTCATGGGCGGGGGAATGGGCCCCATCGGCGGCTGCATCGGCGGCATCCCGTAAGCCGAGCCAGGTCCCGCCGGCACCACGTTGGAATTGATCAGCACGCCGTTCTGATCGAATTGCAGATGCGGCTTGACTATCGCTTGCTGCTGCGACTGTTGATACTGAACCCCCGACTGTTGCTGCTGCTGCTGCTGCTGATACTCGAGACTCTGCTGCATCCGGGCGATCTGCCGATACTTCATCATGTACTCCTGGTACTTGGGGTGACCCTGGTAGCCCGGCACGCGGGCGAACTCGCGCAGATGCGACTCGACGCTGCAGCGCTGCATCGCCAGCTTCTGCAGGTAGCTCTGATGCTGCAGCTGGTAGCTGTTGCTGCTGCTGCCATTGCTACTGCCGATGCTGCCGTCTTGGTCCTTGGCCGACATGACTCTGCTGCCGGGCGGCTCGCTCGGATCGACGCGACTTCCTGGAGAGAGAGAGAGAGAGCCAACCATGAAAAAAACAGAAAGCAGAGAGGGAGGGTTGCGTTAGAATGTAGACTATACGCGTCGGTGCGCGAGAGACACAATTGAGATGAATCGGTCTCGTGGCCCCGGCTCTTTTGCCTTATTCACGAGCTTTATATACCGGGGCGCGTGCAAGCCGAGAGAACGAGCGAGAGAAGCCGAATTGATGAGCGAGACGCGCTTGGAATTTTTTCGCGCCACCGTTGGTGGTGCGAAAGAAGAAGCTATAAGGGATGAAGAGGAGAGCCGGTGTATATATGAGGAAGAACAGACAAGGGGGGGGGTGGTCTATATAATCTTTTTCCTTTTTTATACAGGATTCGACAGACACACGGACAAAAGCATACCTCTATCCCATTTGTCGGGCGAAAGGCTATTTGGGCTTTTACCGAGCAAAAAAAATGTCTCGATATTTTCGTCGTCGTTGCTGCGGGGGTGGTGTCGCGCGCACGTAATATATAACGTACAACTTACGTATTACGGAGTCACTGGGATAATTTGCAATTCGATCGATCGTTGCGAATAGTTTAAGCGTGACAAAAATTTGGTATAATTCCGCGTGCAAATTTACTTCGTGTGTGGTAAGCCACGTGCGCGTCCAGAGTCTCGAATCCGATAAAATCTAACGCGTAAGGCAGAGAAAAGCGAAAAATTCTGCAGAGACCGAGCACTGAAAACAACATGCGACTCTGGAGCTGTATGCAAATGCGGGAGGCACGCCAAGGTGCTGTGTAGCAACGCGCACGAGGCACGTATATATAGCAGTAGATCGTTATGCACAGAACGTCGTCGTCGTCGTCGCACGTACATACATACGCGTTACGTAAAGTCCGAGAAAAAGTATATATGTGTATGCATATATACGTACCCATCGGCGCAGGATTGTAGTAAGCCGTCGCGCTGGCCGGCAGCATGAGCGTAGCTCCGTTCTGCATGTGGTGGTAAGCGGCGGCCGCCACCGCAGCCGACGAGGGTGTCGTCGCGTTAGCCGCGGCGACGACCTGTTGCTGCTGCTGCTGCTGCTGCTGCTGCGGTGGCGGTGCTGGCTGCTGTTTGTATTTGTGCTGCTGCTGTTGCTCCTGCATAGCCATCATCGGATTGATGGCCGTTGGAGACGTCGACGCTCCAGCCGATCTGTTGTAGTACTTGGCGTGGAACTCGGTATAAGTGTAGCTGTGCATTCCGGGCGTCGTCGCGGCCGCTGCCGACAACTGCTGCTGGTACACGACTCGCTGTTGATTGCTTTGCTGCTGCTTCTGTTGCTCCTTCAGCTGATACCTCCTCTGCCTCTGTTGTTGTTGCTGCTGTTGCTGCTGATAAATGTCGGCCCGCGACGGCGGTAGATAGGCCACTCGAGGCGGTACAGCGCCAACGGCGTTGGAGTAAGGCGAGCCCGGCGACGGATGCGCGGCCGTGACCACGTCGCGGTAAGGATGACTGCCGACTACCGCGGCCGAGGCCTGCTGCTGCTGCGGCTGCACCGGAGACGACGGATGGTGGTAGACTTGTTGTTGCTGCTGCTGCGATGCACCTCCACCAGCTCCGCTTATTTTGTCCCACCTGTGTGCAGAAAACAGTAGTCGCGCAAAGTCAGCCGTATGTACGAAGAAGTGAAGGGTGTATACTAAAATACTCTATGTGTGCGCGATACGCAGCAGAAAAGTAGTAGTATATTTTGCAGCGATCGGAGGGGGTTGTTATGTAAGCGTGTACGCGATGCATTGAAGGGAGGGAGAGAGAGATCGGATTGCATTTCGCTGCTGCTGCTGGATATATACCTGCCGAGCAGGCTTACAAGACGAGTTGCAGCAGTGTTCGGCATTAATTCAGTCGCGCGCGTCTTTATATATATATACGAGAACACGACTCTCGCGCGTTGGTAAATCTCCGCGTGGCATGCGGCTCACTCTCTCTCTCGATTCCTCCTCCTGCTACTACTCCCGCAGAGTAGCTTATATATCGCGTCGACTGCGTTGTGCATGTGCTGCTGCACTCCGCCGACGCGTCCTATAATAATCATATTAAAAAAGAAAAACGCGAGCGCGACATTGTGCAGCTCGCAGCTACGACACGATCGAAACTCCATTAATATATTCACCAGCGCGCCAGTGTGTACGTTTGCTCGCGCGAGTGTCCTCTTTTTTACGCGCTCGTGTTTTCTTTTTTACCTGGCCTTTTTTCCTTCGTTTCATCGTAAATACGCGCTCAGTAAGTCAAGTTTGAAAACGCGACCATCATATAGTCATCATTATTATTATCGTTATACGAGCGCGCGCGCGTAGTAGTAGTAAAAGTGTGTACGGCGCGGTGCACGCACGATCTTGAACCATTTGTCGCGAGCGGATCGAATTCGAATTGTATAATGCGAAATCGATTGAACAGTGTGCGAGCGTGTGCTGCACACCTGAAGCTCCGATATACTGTGTAGCGTACTATGACTTTCGTTGACTGTACGAATTCGATTTTACTTTTCGAGCCGGTCGCAGATCATTCGTTTATCGCGTAAAACGTCGAGCGCCGACCGATCGCTATTGTTTACTTTAGGGCGAATTTCCGATATTACACGATGCACGTTACATACACTACCTCCGAATCGTACCAATGTCGTATTTCAAATTTTTCTCTTACGTAAAAAATCTTTAAAGATAAGAAGCGCACACGGCTACAACAACTATACGGAGAGTCGGTCGACGAAAAAGCCAAGCAAGTATAGAGGTATACAATACATAAAATGCGTCACCTGTACGGCTGCCTCATGCTCGTAGTCTGACAGCAAGGTCCCTTACAAGCCGGCGTGTACGGGCTGCTTTGTCTGCTTTGCTGCGCTTGTTGTTGTTGTTGTTGTTGCTGTGGACTCATGAGCTGCTGAGGTGGCATGGCCGTCATGCCGCTCATCCCCAAGCCGGGGGGTAGCCTCGCGGATGGACTGACCATGGCTTGTCTCTGTAGGTGTTGCTGCTGCTGCTGCTGCTGGACAGCCACCGCCATCTCTTCCGGTAGACCAAGACCCGATGTCGCTGGGCTGTGTTGCTGTTGCTGCTGCTGCTGTGTCGTATTATTGTGAGGCTCCATGGCATAGCTGGCCATCGCCGGGTGATGCTGGGCCATGGCCATCGGTGAACCGCTGCTCGACCCCACAGGCGTCGTTTGCTGCTGCTGCTGATAGTAGGCCGACGCCACCGTCTCGTTTTGGCCCTTGTTCGTGTTACTGTTATTGTTGTTGCTGGTGGACGTCGCGCCATTGGTACCGTTGTTGCTGCTGCCACTGCTACTGCCATTGCTGCTGTTGCTGCTGTTGCTGCTGGTGCTGCCTGTGCTGCTGCCCGCGCTCGAGAGGCAGTCGAGAGGATGGCTGTAAATTTGCTGTTGCTGCTGCTGCTGCTGCTGATTTACTGCTGAACTGCTGCTGACAGTTTGTTGTATTTGTTGCTGCTGCTGTCGCTCGCTACTGTCGCCAGACTGCATCAGCGGGCTGCTGTATTGCGGCCAGTCTGGCATCGCTCGAGCGTAGCTCATTGTACATCGTTAGCAACTCATTAAGATTTATTTGCTTTGTATATATTATGTATGTATAGACGAGTGTCAGTCTGTATGCGTGCGAGTTTATGACTGCGACGCTTCTGATCCTTTTGTCGATGCACAAAGCAGGCCTCGATGCATATGAAAAGTCTTCGTTCTACCTTAATGATAATCTACCGCCGAGATGTGTTTTTTTGCACATATTGGTCGTCGTTGGCCGCGACGCATCCAAGGCGTTGCTGCTTTTTTATTCCTCTTGTACGCCGCAGGCTACAAAATTCTGAAACAACAACACAAAAATGCGCGAACGTTTAATAATTTTATGCAAAGTACGCATCGGTATTATATTGACAATAATAATAAAAGAGTATCATCGGGGTAAATACGGGTCATTCGTGGAATATTCTGCACTGGAATAATAATAATAATCGAGAAGAGAGAGAGAGAGAGAGAGAGAGACTCGATGAGAAACATAGAGTTTGAGAGAATTGAGAGGGAGAAAATCTGGTATTGACAAGTCGGTTAGCAACGCTGCTTAATAAGCTGTATGGAATGGGTTTTCGATTTTTTTGCGCGATAAACGCGTCTCTCGACGTGGCGAGATGGAAATTGTTTACGTACACGCGCGTACGGAGCATGATTACATCTGAAAATGATTTCGATATAGACTTTATTTTCTTCTTACTATACCCTTGCACCGCATTCGGCACGCGGCTATTGTAAAAAAAAAAAACAGGTAAAAATAAGTTAAAAAAAAAGAATGGCATTGTATATACGCTATAAAAGCTCAGCGAGAATACGCTTGATAATCGCGCAAATAGGCGTGTACACGCGCGCGCGCCTCGTTGTATATTTCTTTTTTGTTCGCAGTCGCATTAAAAATTCAACGAAAAAGCCATGTACTTATATCGCGCCGGGGGGATGGATACGTAATCATTATCGAACGCGACGCACACACACACACACACACACGTGATGCGGTATGTATATGTATAAAATAAAACGCGAATGTATGAAAATAAATACACGGTTGCCTACGCGGGAATTTGGGCTAATCGAATGCACCGCACGTCGTCGTCGTCGTCGTCGTAAAAGAGTGCGAGCGAGCGAGAGCACTTAATTACATCAATGCTGCGTGAATCGCGCGATAGACAAAACGAAGATATACGCGTGTGAATTTTGAAATCTTGCGTGCGAGAATTGAATATATCGCGCCCAACGACGACGACGACGACGACGGCTACGTACGATATTATACGTGTGCGACTCGCGAGCTTGTGAGCTTGTATTTGTATTTATATATGTGTGTGTGTGTGTATATATTATGGAAGAAGGTGCGAAAGTAGATGAAACTCGACAACACTGGATAGCTAGTCCAGTGAGTATTGTATATACGTGTATTTCTCGCTGCTGCTGCTGCTGCTGCTGCTACACGTGCTTGTAGGCAGCTATGTTTATGTACACATACACTTATGAACACACAAGCGTGTGGAGCATTGATCGGTCGTATAAGCCTCGATCGATATAGCACGACAAACAGGTACCACTACCACTACCACTATACGTTTTCCCGCAAGCAGAAACGCGTGTATATAGTCCATCCCCGGAGAGAAGCGAGCAGAGAGAGAGAGAAAATGAAAAAAACGCGCGGAACGAGAGAAAAATTGTATGTCCGCACGCTACACGAGTGTGAGTCGTTGCTGTCGTTGTGTCGAGAGGGGGAGGGCGAGAGGCATTATCTTACCCCACACGCGCCTCTCCTCTGTCTCTATGTTTCCTTCTTTTTTTTTTTTCAATTAAACTCGATACTCCGGGTTGAATAAGTTGCACGGCTTCGCCTCTGTACTATGTGTAATGCACGTATACATACGTAAGAAAACGGAGCTGCACAGTCGAGCACATGCTCCGCCGCTGCAGTTCTCGAGTACGCGCTCCGCGTGTACCACGACTGCATAAAGAATCATGTAGGCGCGGACACTGCGAGAGGAACGCGCGACTTCGAAAAATAAGTGTCACACACGGCCACACGTATACATTTAAAAATACTCATTATGTGTGTGTGTGTGTGTGTATAACTGCGACGCGTCTCGATACAAAGTGAGAGATAACAGCAAAAAAAAAAAACGAAACAAGAACCGCTGCGCTGTACATAGGTAAACGCGACGTTTTCTGGCCGGAAAAAAATGTATACGTTCGCGTTTCAGCAGGCGAGTGAAAGTGTCCTCGAAAATGAGAAAGAAAGAGAGAGAAAGAAAAATAACGTCCGAGTAGTAGTCCATGTAGGGTGTCCAGTGCGTCGTAATAGCTACTACACATACGTGCCCTGAGTTATTGTAATATCTGCACGCGTGTGTGTTATATAGAGCCATGAGTGAGCACTGAGCAGCAGCTCCGACTGTCACATACACACACATAACACGCGTGCGTGCATTAGAGAAGCGACTCGGGCGCGTTTATATGTGTGTGTGTGTCCGTGCCATATATACGTGCGACGATGTACACACGAGAGCCGAGCCGAGCCGCACGTTATTTAGCGTGCAAAAAGTCGGCGATGTGCGCCGCGCGACATATACGAATGTAGGGCAAGTGCACGTATGTGTGCGCGAGTGTGCGAATATATATATATATTACTATACATATATAATGCGATAGCGAGAGCTGCCGCTGCTGCTTCAGGCATCGGGTTCGTTTCTTCGATTACACACGGGCTAGAGCACGTGTAGCGTATAGTATAGTGTTATCTGTATACATTGCGCGATATACGCCACTACCGCCGAATGACATTAATACAATAAAGTGAACTTGTATAGTATAATAATATTCGTTCGTATATATATGAGCATTAGCGAGAGCGAGCGAGCACATGAGCTACTCGATCGGCAGTCGTGACTGCGCGCGTTTATATGTATTGTATATAGTGCAGGCACTATACGGAAAGCGAATTATCGAACGCACGCACGTACGTAAACTCGCGGCAAGTGCCAGCAGCACACAAAGTTTAAAAGGCGCAACTGCTATATGTACTTTCAGTTATAAAGTGCAGTGCAGCACGAAATTTCCGACTCCGATAATTTTTTTTTTCTCTCTTCTTTTTCTCGTGTCTCTCTCTCTCTCTCTCTCTCTCTCGCTCTTTGACTCCTCGTGAGCCGGCCTCCCAAATTTATAAAGCAATTATGCACGCGAGTGAGATCTACAAACGTACAGCGGACGCCAACGTTATAACGCGATTTTCCAACGAATGCATCCTAAATTCTCCGCGATATATATTCAGCGTGTGTATACATTTCGCCCCCGTAAAAAAGTCTAAATTTAGTCTAGTGTAGCTCCGAATCGCGCGCGCGATGTAATGAACTCGAACTTGAATTATATACCCGCGCCTCGGTGTACATAAGACGTGCTCGCGCAGTATTAAAGCAGTTGCAGGCCGGCCAGGCTTCGTGTTTACTTTATAATATACTTTCTCCGGGAGCGGATATTCGCGCGAAATATATCTGCAGTCCCGGGACTCCGTAGCAGCAGCAGCAGCAGCTGTCAATGGGATTACCCTCCGCTATACGCATACCGTATTATAACGTGCAGTAAATTAAGCTATGCAAGCGCGTTATTTTTTCTTCGGATTTTTTTTGTTTTGTTCCGACCGATCGAGCTCGGCGCCGCGCGTAGTAGCGTATTGCACCGCAGTAGTAGGCTCGTTTAACGATCTCGAGACTCTTTTTTTTTTTTTTTATTGCGCCAACGAGCAGCAGCAGCAGCAGCAGCAACACCGATTTATTAATGCGCGAATCCGCGCGCGCGGCGCGCAAATATAATCGGCCGATTTGCCGTGCGATTAATTCGCTGCTGCTGCGGCTTACGTGCCCCTATACACACACGCGTATACACGAGCGCGAGCCAATTGTTACATGAAAGCTTACGTGTCACTTGTGTACGCACATTACGCGTAATGCACACACATACGCTTGGTATAATATCGATCGATGCTTGAATCCTCGCGCTCGCGGATACGCGCATACACGCCGTGCGCGTATAGAAAAACATCGTCGACGCGGAGTTTATAACAAAAAAAAAAAAAAAAGCGCGAGGAATTATCGGGCTCGTATAATATCGCAACGTTGTTCGCTCGAGCCGCTGCAGCACACGACTGCGTGACTCGATTCGATAATTTGCGTGCGTTCGCGAACGCGTATGCCACTACAACTATACTATGCTACTCGTTATAAATGTATGCTGTGCGGCGCGCGGTGGCCGCCAACAGCTGTGCGCTGCGCGACCATATAGCATCCTCGAGTGCGCGTCGACGAGCCGCCGATCGAGATTCAGGCCAAGAGCGAGGACAACACACCCGAGGAAAACACATCAGAAAGAGAGATATGGGCCGATTCGCGGCGATCGTTTTCGGACTGCATGCGTGTTTGTGTGTGATTCTTTTTTTCCTCGCCTTTCTCTCTCTCTCTCTCTCTCTCTCTCTCTCTCTCTCTCTCTCTATCTCGGTTTATACACACACGCGTGAGCACATTCGATCGATTGTGCACGTGTATGTATATGTATGTATCGAGAAAAATAAACCGTCCAATCCGTTCCGCGATATCGTAACAACGCAAAAAGCCCGGCTCTGTTGCGAGCAGCATCGGGTCGCTAATTTATGTGTACGGCATTAAATGGCCAGCAGCAGCAGCAGCAGCAGTCGCTCAACAGAAGTCTTTTCTTATAAATTCATACGAAAATTTCGGAGCTAGAGCTCGCGACAATTCGGCGCTTTCAAAAGCTCCGCGCTCACAACGGTAACATTATCTAACACGAGTATGTAAAATATAAACGATTACGCCGATTTTTTTTCCGGTCATCCGGTCCGCAAATTTGTATTAGCATATATATCGGTGGCGGCGGCGGCGTCCTCGCACTCGAACGTACACTGGAGGTTTACCGGCGCGCGCACCATAATAATGATATATAATACAACAGCGCGATACACAGCTCCCAAAAAAACTCGATAAGCCCCCGAAACCAGCCCCGTGGGTCCGCGAAATCGTAGCAAACGTTATCGTGCGCCTGTATGTATAATTTATGCACGCGGGCCGCCGCCGCCGCTGCTTCGTATACAGCGTTGGCAATGTTTATCGCGCGCTGCTTAGCTGCTGCGCGCCGATATTGTACAGTCGAACGTTCCGTGAATATTTCATGTACAACGCGAAACATCGTCATTGATTGTCTTTTTCTCTCTCTCTCTCTCTCTCTCTGTCTCTCTGGTCGATGACTTTATAAATTATTGCGGCAACGCCGGACGACGACTCGACTCCTCGGTTCGCGCGACGTGCAGCAATTAATTATCATAATAATTCCACGAGAAGTTTATACGCGCGCATCGATTATTATTCATTATATACAATATAATAATGATAATATAAAATAATATGTATCGAGAGAAGTAAAAGAATCGACGCGAAAACGTGTTGGATTTAAGCTGCTGCTTCTGCTTGTGCTGCAGCAAATCGAAACTGATTCCTTTATTATTATTTTTTTTCCCCGTGTGTGTGTGTATGATTTCGCGCAGCTTGACTCACGGGCCACATCTATCGAAAAGAGTGTATGAGCATGAGCAGCAGCTCTGCCGAACGGGAGAGAGAAGGAAAGAAATTCAATAATAAATAAACCGGCTTTATCGGTTTATTGTGTATACGTGTGTATATAGCCAGTATAATGCATTTTGCTGCGCGATAGCTCTGCCTGCGAGACGCGCAAAACACGGCATAAGGCAGCCACGGTCTCGCAGCGAGCTTGTATTAACGCGCTTAATACGTACGCGCAGCGGGACTCCCGTATTTTTTTTTTTTGTTGCGCGATTTGGTCGTGCAATACGCATAACCGCGTATACCACTTACACTCGCACTTTTATCGCTCTTTCCCTACTTTCGTTTGTATATACAGCTATACATGATGCGGGAAAACGTCGTTGTCGTCGAAGCCGCGCGCGCATTGTCGAGAGCTATACTACTACCAGTAGTGCTACTGCAGTGCACCGATTTCACTCGGTATTATATACCGTCGATTTTTTCGCCGACGTGTAATATTATATACTGCGGCTTATGGCTCTCGAGGAAAATCAGAAAAACATCTAAATCACGGGACACGTTTGTGCAAAGATAATTAACACCAACCCTTTTGGGACACGAAGATGGGCTTTGCCTGCCCGCAACAGCTGCACGAAGTGTAGTCGTCGCACGCGCGCACACACAAAAAAAAATTACGTCACGTTTTCACTTCGGTCTCCGGAGAACTGATAAACACTCACTCGATTCTTTTTTTTTTTTTTCTATTCGCACAAGGTATTCGACATTTATTTCTCTCTCTTTTTTTCTTTATTTTAACGTCGACGTCGTCGTCGTCGTCGTTGCTGTTGTTGTTGCAGGCACACAACACACTGACACACACTTATTTATAATGACACAGCACATGCACACGCGCGAGGATATCAGCATAGGCACTCTTGCAACTCGTTCGTATGCGTATTTTCTGCTGCGATTTCGGAGCTTCGCTTCCTTTTCTCTTCTTTTTTTTTCTTCTTATTTCTGCGCAATCTCGATCGCCGCAGAGACGACACTTCGGGTCCCGACACAACACGGCTTGCCGACAGCCAAGGCTAAAACAACAATGATACAACTTTAATATTTGAAAATAAACTAAAGCTTGCACGCATGCACTCGTACTGCACTATATTGTATCGTAAAACGGGGCGCGCACGTGTGTTTGTGTATATAACAATAATAACATATGTGTACGACTGCAGCTCACTAATGTATATAACAATATAATAACGCTACTGCTGCTGCTGCTTGTTGCGTTGCGAGTGCTGCTTTTGCTTTGCGATGAGGAGGCTTTAGATGAGCGCGAGAGCGCGTCGCGGCGACTACTAATGCTCATTACGCGGGGCCACTATCATTCGTTTGTGCCGTGTGTGTAGAGCAGCAGTGGCACGGCGAACTCTCTGCCTATATATCACGCTTTGCGCCTCCACTCCGCAGCTTTTGCGCGGAGCTCCCCTACTACTACTCCTCCACCTCCTCCTCCTCCTCCTACGCCGCCACCACCGCTCGTACTACGACTCGAGCAAGAGGCACCCGCACATGTCTGCGTATAGACACACACACACACACAGCCGCACACGAGACTTATAACACGATATACCTATCGAGGCAGCCAAGAGAGAGCTTTTTATCATTGACTGCTTGCGCCTCGGTCTTCGTCGTCGTCGTTGCTTGTTACATATTGTATTATACGCATGCGAAGAGATAAGCTCGCTTGCGACTATATGTATTTCGTACATGCGTGCGTGTGTGTCACCGATTTGCTCGCGATCGTTTTGGCAATCGGCAAAAACTCGATAGCGGTACGCGCGCGCCTGCATGTATTATATGCCGCAGCGAGTGTGACAAGCAGCAGCAGCAGCAGCAACAACAACAACAGTGGCTGCGACGAGAGAAAAGTTTGCGCGCGCGTGAAAACATCAAGTGCAATAGTTGTAGTAGTCGGTGCGCGGAGCGAGAGTAAAGAGAGCAGAATCCGTGTAATTCGTGCACGGTGCTGCACTGCGCCGCGGCCTACTATATACTGGGAGGGACTCCTGCCTTTTTTTTTCTCTCAATTTTTTTTCTGCTGCTACCGAGCAGCACCGTGAAAGTTTATGTACGATATAGCTGACGCGCGACCGACAGAGAGAGAGAGAGAGAGAGA
>CACVKI010143628.1:0-14529 GCA_902732785.1 Trichogramma evanescens | reverse complement strand
AAAAAAAAAAAAAGAAGGAATAAAGTACAGAAGAAAGAAACAACGGTAGAGAGAGAGAGAGAGAGAGAGAGAAGCACAAACTCGTGTTGCACCCTCCTCTATGCTAGTCTATACATACAAATGTATCGGTATAGAAATAGCTCGTCGCGCACCGAAAGAGAGAGATCGAGCCGAGAGAAAAATAGAGACGAAGAAGTACGATAGGAATTCCGTGCAATTTGTCGCGAAGCTATTTTACCCCTGTGTGTACGTGTGTGTGTGTTCTATACGGCCCGCCGTGCGCCATCAGAGAAAGAGAGAGAACGCGTGGCAACGACAAATTGCTAGAGCGTCGTTTCCGCGTCTATGTACAGCAGCGGCAGTAGCTACCTATATATACACAAATATACACGTACACACATAGAGAGAGACACGAAAATCTCCCAAAGAGTAAAATCCAGCCACGGCGTACGTGTGTACTTTTCGTGTATGTATGTGCTTCAATGACACAACGACGACGACGACGACGACGAGTTGTGGCATGCGGTTTTAACAACGAAAAAAAAAAAGAAGAAATAATTATTTTCCCCGGGCCCATAGATACATCGACTCTCTTCTGGATAATTAATTAATTACTAATTGCCGCTGATTAAAAGTAAATAATGAACGAACGGGGTGAGAGAGAGGCATGAAGCGTAAGCTCGAGCGTGGAACGTTGTTGTATATGTGTTCATGTGTATCGGGTGTGGGGGAGAGGGTTGGGGGAGCGAGCTATAGACTGATTTAGGGTCGTGGTATGCGCGAGCGGACGCGCTCGATTATTTTCGGTTTTACCCGTTGCCTCTGCCACCGCCACCACCGAGCAGCTCGTGTATATACACGCTTGAGTACTCGCATTATTAATTGCAATGACACGCGGGGCTTGGCATGGATTGGGTTGGCGCGAAAAATTATACGAACAAACGGAAGCTTTTATGGCGAGCTTTCATTTTTTTTATCATTATTTTTTTTTTTTTTTTTTTGAAACTTGGCTATATCTTGTCGGCGTCGATTATTTGTACATCCTCCTCATCCTTCTCCTGCTGACTGCCTGCCTGCTGCCCTCCATAAGATCTTTCATCATAAATCCAGTCAAATTAAAAGGTTGTTCCGCGCGTTACGTCGACGAGAAAGAGAGATAACTTCTTTTGTGTGCGCGCGCGCGGAGTAGCCCCGGCCGTGTGCACGTTCTCGAGCCCGAGCGAGGGAGAGTAGTTGAAGCTGAGCAAGAGAGAAGAAAAAAAACATCCTTTCGCCGGGTGTCAAGAAAAGAAGGGTTGACGAGGAATAAAAGCTCGCGCGCGCGGGCAGCACTGGAAGAAGACTGACAGCATTTTTCGGTATGACGTGGAATAAAATAAATGATCGAGAATCGCTGCTGGGGCCTTCGGGCTTACATACGCGCGAAAGGCAGCAACGGCGCAGAAGGGCAACTTGCTCTTTTTTTTTTATTAATTTCTCTCAGATACAATTAGTTGGTCTATTCGTCAGACGCGTTTCATTAAGTTTCCCCCACTCGGTTCGCTCGTTCGTCCGCTGCTGCTGCTGTTGTTACTCATTCGTGTACCATTGCAGTCGTTTTGTATCTATCCGGTAGATTTTTTTCGCTTTCGGACGCGATGTAATTCTCCTTTCTACCTTTTTTTATTATTACTTCACCTCCCTCTGTATCTGTCTGTCTCTCTCTCACTCGTGTCCGAATATATATGACAAGCACGCTCACACGCGCGCGCGCTTTGATATATAATTATTTTTTCTCGGCCCCGTGTGCAAGCACGCGCGTCGTGCGAAATTAAATTTCGACCGTTTAAAAATCACTCACTCGTGTGTCGAGTGTGCGCGCCCGCGTCGATATAAAATAGTCCGGAGCGATTTTCTCTCTCTCAGCCCGACGCCAAAAATAAATAAATAAATGAAACACGGAATTGGGAAAGGAATAAAGTGCGGGGGCGAGAGATAGTAGTTGCACAATTGATGCCTATGCATAATACATTAGAGTCCGAAGCATCTCTCGCGTTGGATGAAACAAAAAGAAGGAAAGAGAGAGAAGCGGGAGAAAAGAAATAAAGGAAACGTATCCAGTTAGTTTTACACCGAGTTGACTTGTTCCGCATTAATTCGTAAAAGTTCCGAGCGATTTTCAATTGATCGATTACGCAACGCAAAGGTAGAAATATCCGCAGCTTTTATTTCTACTCTCTTTTTTTTTTATTTGCTCCCTTTTGTGGACTAGACAGAGAGCGAGAGAGAGAAGAGAATTGGGCACGCGCGCGCGCGCGCTCGCTCTACTCTGCTGTTGCTGCTGCTGCCTTTATCTTCTTTGAAATAAATACCAAACGCCTTTTCCCTTTCTATTCCTCGTTTTCCGTTCAGAGGGAATTCACCCTTGCCTTTTATTTTGTTTCCCAGAGAGAACAATATTGCAATTTGCTCCCTTCGGTTGCCGGCGATGAATGCGAAAAAAAAACACGTCCCGAATACCGTACTTCGACGTGCTTTTTTTTTAAATGTTGCCCCGTCGGGCCTGATTAGACGATGACGATAGTTTCGTTTGATTTGTCCTTTTTAAGTGAAAAAATAAAAATAAATAAAAAAGCAGATTCATCGCCAACTATTTTATATCATTAAAAACGAATAAATCCGCGAGCAAATAAATTAACCTCTCGTTTCAGTTACTCGCTCTACAGCGATGGTGGCGGCGGTACAGAGAGACGACGATCAACTAGTTGTAAAATCACGAAGAAGACGAGTAAGTGCGAGAGAATCAATCGGAGATTTCTACCTTTCTATTACGCGGATCGCTCCCAGTTCCTCGGGGCTAAGATGAATGTGCTGCGGGGGCTCGTGCTGCGGGACTCTTCGGCATGGCAAAGTGTATAAGTGTATATATACGTATATAGACGCGCTGCATTCGGGCGCGTCTCGGAATCGATTCTAATTTTATTGGCTTTAGCTTATACTGCCACAGAGACGCGCGGCGCACATACATTACACGGAAAACATGTGCACAGCAGAGAGAGCGAGAGAGAAATCTCGAAATGTTCATCGTGCAGAATTCAAGATTAGAGAGGGATATAACGGTATTATCGGGAAAGAAAAAGAAGGAAAAAACAATGGAAGCACATCGGCTGCTCGATAAAACAAATTAAATAATGATGATTAATTGAAGAGCATTGTTGGAGGTAATATTTTGCGACGAATCGCCACTATTTACTTGAAAAATATTCAACGTGTCTCAATTAAAACCAACAGCTCTATGTACTTTCTATTCCAAACCCAATTTCAACAAATTAGCGGTAAATTTAGAAAACACGAGGGGGAGCCGAAACTCGGCCTCGCCTATAGCCTGGCCTGCACACCACCGTGTAATTCACGCGTACGTGATGTTGACGACTCATACGTGTATACTATATAAAAGCTTGTGTACCGCGTGTGTGTGTGTGTGTGTTTAGGCAAAGTGAAACGGAAAAACAAACACGCGCAGTCCGGCGCGGTATCTAATTGCTAAAATCAAGTGCGCATTCGAGTCCGAGGCTGGCCGGCCGCCGCTGCCTTTCTGCCTGCTATAGCTGCGTTGTATGTACGCTTGGTTTTGTCGAAACTTGGCCGCCGCTGCTGCTGCGACCAAATGAAATTTCACTTGCTTGCGCGCAACGTATGTATCTACATGTAGTGTGTGTATACCGAGTGTATACAGTGTGTGCGTCTGTTCTTGCGACGCGCACACACGCACGTACATATATAAGCTCCAGACGCGACCCATATGAGTAAATAATTACCGAGCTTTCTTGCGTGAAAGCTTGCGGGGTGTATCTATGCGATTTATGCAAGTAAACAAGTGACGACGACGACTACGCGACGTCGACGACGGTGGCAGTGCGGCGGCATGCGCCAAGGCAAATGTTTGCCTTTAACTCGACGGCGGAATAATTGTTTATTTTTCCTCTGCTTCTTCTTCTTTTTTATTTTTGTACCGCGGTTGTGTATGAGTTTTGATTTTATAACGTGGCCGCGAGGATTATATTATATATAACTTCACGAGTGCCATACAGTTGAGCGCGGGATCATTGAATCATATACACACACAGGCGAATAATGAAAATTGTGTATACGCTGGCGAGTCACGCGCGCGGATGCCACACGGATAGTAGAAGTGGCCGCAAATCCTTGAAAAATATTCTACTCTCTGGAGGGATACTCGCGCGTGGGCTTTCGAGGGTTCGAGAACGACGACGACGACGCGGGAGCCGAAGCTGAAGAGCGAATTCGCAAAATCTCGCGTTAATAATGGCCCTCGAGCGGAGTCGGTTACTGCGTGCACGAGAAGCTTCTCCATGGACTTTTGTGTGTGTGTGTCCGCTTCAAGTCCTTGGGTGCGGTGATATTTCGTTGGGTTCGGCGACGAAACTCGAGTACGTCGCGCAGAGGATCGATTCGCTAATTAATCAAAGTTTTTACCGATCGACTCGCGAGGAGTGCGATCGAGTTTATATAAGAGTCGAGCACGCGAATGGCGATTACGTTGTTGTCGAAAAAATGAGCCAACATTGTTGGTGGAAGCTCTGATTGCATAGATGAAGCTCGTGCAAAAATAGGACGTTGTCCCGTACGGAATAATTTTCACTGCTCATTCGGTAAATGAAATTAAACTTATTCAGGTCTTTTAGGCTAATCAGCATCTACGTAGTTATAACAAATTTTTTCAAAAAATTACATGAGGTTTTTTTTCTATTGAAGCTTTCCTTTTTACAGGGCCACTTATTGATTTTGAAGATTATTTACAATTTTGCAGGAAAATGTAAGGATTAATGTTCCAGTTATGTATTGGAACAAGATCATCGTAAACAAAGGTATCATAATTACATCACATTACGAGCTTTCTGATTTTATCAATAGATGGCGTATTCTAAATTCGCAAGTGGTAAAAATATTTCCATTTACTATATGTACATCGTTACTTTCGGATATGCTCACTCGCCACATATCTGCCAGTGGTATTTTAATTCTTTGGCATTCGTTTTACAATACACCTGCGCCAGTCGCAGCTTCAATGGCACTTGATGCTAACAATAGGGATCTTCGAAAAATTTCGAATCGTGCACATGCACACGCGTGTCTTTCAAATACACGTGCGCACTCGCGAAATAACCAGATACGTGGCGCATATAGCTACACGTATACACGGGCGCTCTTTGAATCGCGCAGAAAACTCCGAGCCGCACGAGAGCTGAGCGCGGCGGGCAAAGGCATTGCCGTAGGGCTAATTTGTTTGAATGAGAGGACATGATGGGGCGAAGCGTAGCAAACTACGCACCCATATAGATATAGCAGCTTGGCGCAGTACACGAGTATTTGCTGCTGCTGCTGCTGTTGCTACGCGTAACTCGACGAGAGGGGTCGAATCGAAACCTAATTCCGTATCAACGGTCTTTCATTATTTTTGTTCTTCTTCGAGTTTACTCTGATTTCTTTTCTTTTTCTTTTTCTCGTCTTTAACCCAGCGTGACCCAGCGAGATGCGGCCAAGTTTGACAAGTTTCGAGACTCGCGCTCGGGGGAAATACGGAGGCAAGGAAAACTTTAATTGTGCCGCTGATCCGACGATCTTCTTATACCTGCCCTTTTTTGATGAATAAATTGAAAAATTCAATAAAACGCCCGAGGAGGTCGTTTAAAGCAGATGAGCGCGGGACATATTCACTTAATAGATATGTATAGGCGTCGTGTAAAAGGGAAAAAGGGGGGCAGGGGGCGGGCCCATGTATAGAACGCAAGAAGGAAGGAAGTATGTAGACAAGGAGCGAAGAAGGCGAGATGGGATGGAGTACACGGTCGTAAGTGAATGAGAGAGATAGAAGAGACGCGCGCGGAGGAAATTGGGTGAGAGATGGGATGATAGCTGGAGCTATAGTTTCGAGAGACTTTGAATTCCTATCAGCAAACTTGAATGAGGTCTTGCTTGTCAGAGAGGGAACCGAGAAGTGAGAGTACACAAGCATTTTCTCTCCCTACCACGCGCGCAGCTTACTCTCTCGTGTACATGGTATAGTTGCTGAACAGACTTGGCTTAGTGTATAACGCAAAAGCGTATATAACTCCGTCTTTTTTTTTCGTTTTTCCCAAAAAGATCACCGAAATTTTTGATTAATTTCTCCGAGCGCGATCGTTAATTATTTATACGATGATTCGCGCACGCGCAAAAATCATTCATTATCTCGGCTAAAAGTCTCTCTTGGAAAAAAATCCACGACAAACTACAGTAGGAAGTTGGTGAGTAAAGAGAGAGAGAGAGAGAGACGGAGGAGGAAAAAAAAAGAATCCGGCAACCCACTCGTGCGAGAGTGAAAAAAGGGGTCGCGCGCGCGCGTTTATTCCGGAAATTATTCGTGGTAATTAAAATGCAGATAAGACACACAAATCATCGAGATTTTACGCGTGTACACACAGCCAGCGCGCGAGCAAGAGCAAGAGAATGAGGCAAATGCTTCGAAGGAGAAAAGAGAGAGAGAGAGAGAGAGAAAAAAGGGAAAAGAGTTTCGCGCATAATGCAAAGAATTTCAGAAGGATCCACACTTCTCTACACATACACAAAGTCTCTCTCACTCTCTTGAGCTATGTTATACGCGTGGGGCTGCTAGTAGCGAATATCCAACATATCTTGCGAAAAAATTTCAGCGCGCAGTTTTTTTTTCTTCGCCCAACCTCCTTATACACACGTACGTATCCACCGTGAGCACTCGTGGAAGCGAGCTTGCAACTCGCTATATATACGGCACATCGCGCGATGAGAAAGCGCTGCCACTGAACACGAAGGAATATGTATATTGTACCACGCGCGCGCGCGGAAGGTTGGGGACGGTCGCGTCGGCGAGGTAGAAGTGGAAAACGAAGGAAACCCAACGAACGAATGAAATATACTCTGAATAAGGAATGAGAAGAATATTTAAACGGGGCCAAGAGGAGAGCGAGAGAGAGAGGAAAAAGGGAGACACGATGCCACGGCTATACTGCGACATGTACGCGCGGTAGCTTGCGAGAGAGAGTCTATCTAAGCATAATGGCAAAGTATATATACGCTGAATTTATTGTTTCCACTTATTGCCAAGGGTGCAGTGGCGGCACGTATTCTCGCGCGCTGCATTTTTGACGCCCACGCGGACAACGTACGTAGTATACATATAACTTTCCACTCCGCGAGCTTTTGGTATATTTATTGTATATAGCGCGCGTATACTTGAAAACGATTCACTACGCGTTATTATAAAGTGACGAGTCATTACCGCGCGGCAGATATATCTCGCGCAAAACGTTTATACGGCGATCGTATATAGAGCTATGTTATAGAGGCGCGCGTATTAGTACACAACAGTCGCTCAGAAAGCGGAGCAGCATCTTTGGCTCCGGACGCGCGCGTTCGCTGCTGCCTTATGCATGCGCAAGCTCCCATAGCAGCAGCAGCAGCAGCGGCATCAGTTTGGCATCGTGCTGATGGAATAATGGTCCATTTGGGATGCTGCGCGTGCCTCGCTCTCTCTCTCTCTCTCCTCGCTCGTAGTTTCGCGACTGCCACGTGGTATTTACATGTAATTTTGGCCAATTAATATTTACGCTACTACTCTCCCACTGCCGTATACATAGATAGGCGAACGTGTGTACGTACGTACGTAACAGTGCAGCGCGCATCGAATAGAGAGAGAGAAGCTGCTTTCTACGTGCTCGCGACTCCGTGCCAACTTCGCGCGCTAGCTCTCGGTCGTACAACGCCGTTCCGCCGTGCCATTGGTGTGTGGGTGAATGCGCGCCTGTATACCCACCGCTCTATGTATGTACGTATGTATGTGTACGGAATATAATAGTAATGCCAGCATCTGCGACGCATCGTTCGTTATGTGCTTTCGGTTGCTGCCGCTGCTGCTGCTGCTGCTGCGCGAGCACGCGCCTTTATTGTTATTACCTATTTTAATAGATTTTACCGTTTTATATGAATGTATACGCGCGCGCGCGCCCGTGGGCGTATTTCGCCTACACACCATATACCCGAACTCCACCTCTACCCCCCACCTCGTAAGCGAAACTTTTTTATGACTTTTTCACTACATTTTGAGACGGGGACATTGTGTGTGTTTCGTACACATTGCACACGCGGGCTTTAATAATAACGATGCGCAGCCGCACTTATAATTACTTAAATAATTGTTAAAAATAAACCGATGAATAATCGAATTAAGCAGCTTTTCGCACTTGTACGTATGTTTTCGTATTATTGTCGTTCGGGATTAAAATTCGAGTTCAGGTGCACCTTTTGAAATGGAGAATGGGTGTCATTATTATAAATCGCACTATTCACATTTGCATCTTTCGGTTGAGATTTTCGTTAGCATTTGGATCATTTTGAATTGCGATGTCAAATATAATAAAAGTAGTGAGTGATCGCAAAAGTCGCGGTGATTCTATTATTTTTGAAAGATACGTAAAAAAAACTTTTGGAGATCATCAATATGGGATTTCCAAAATTGCACGGAGAAAAAAGGAAGAAAATTTTCGAGCAGCTTTGAGGAGAGGCAATTAGACGTTTGTCTACGTAAAAAAAGCAAAGGGCTGCTGAATAATCAGCATCTCGATTTGATTGATCGGCGATTACTCTAGAATCTCTGTGCTGGAAGATAACACAAGGCAGTGCTATCTGCAAACACTAATGAACGTCATAATACCAATAGTATTTGCAGTTGTGCAAGGCGTTAAAAAAATGTTTGATGGTGTTTGAGTCAACTAAAAATATTCCGAATCAACACCATGTAAGAAGATCGTTAATAGAAGTTTGTGATTCGTTAGAAGAAATTGGTGTTGAGTGACACACATAATACAATAAAAATCGATCCGTAACGCAAATGTATATTTCAATACTCGATGTAGATTTCAAGGGAATCGCAGGCGACTCGAACGGATTCGAGTTCCCGACGTTCTGTTTTCTCGCGAAACAATTTTTAATTAGCTAAACGACGAGAGCCTTATTTATTTTTTATTCGTTCGTTATTTTTTTTGCCCTAATGCCGTCGAGTCACGTGCGCTCGAAAGCTAGAGAGCTCGTATTTCAAAGTATACACAGCGGCTCAAGATGAAAAATGAATAATTCATTTCCGAAATTGGTTATATGCTAAATGCTACATTAATAACGTCCTTTGAATATTCAAACACCGTAATGCCTCCGCGAGTGCTCGTATGTACGTGTGCTTGTGTGTGTGTGTGTGTGTGGGAGTACGTATGCAGTATGCAATATGCATATCCACACGCATCTCACTGTCGCTCTTAGCGAGTGTAGCACTTCGTAGTCGGTTTCGTGCTTGCAATATGTCACGCTGTAAATATTTTGGTATCAGATAATTGAAAAATGATTGCGATCGATAGCTGGGAAGCGAAAAAATCCGAGTCAAGTTGAAAAAAAATACTTACATAAATTTAGGTTTTCAACATGGAAGACATGGTTTACATTGGACAAAAGTATGTCTTCGAAAAACCGTTGGAAAAACGCGATATTGAAACTTAAAAAATAGGTCGGGTGCATATACGCGTAAAATAGCCGTCGTGGTCGCTTGCACACGCCATGCGTAATACGAGCTTCTCGTTAGTCGGTGGTTTGTTTGAGAAACACTAGAGTAAACGAGAACGCGCGTGACGCAGGCCTTTTCGCCGGAATACTAATTTTTTCATGAGCTAGGAGCTCAAAAAGAATGTCTCATCTCTAAATGAGAAGTTTGATGAGTTTTAACCGTATAAATAACTTCGCGACTTCGAACGTTACTTTCGAGGGTATTTGATCTTACTTGTTTCATCGATATATAATTTTTTTATTTTTTCATCTATGCGCAACTTACGTGTGTCTGTCTAAAAGAGAACAACAACGCGAGCAAATAAAACACTGAAGGCGAAAAATAATTCCAGACTAGGTATAGTCCCAAACGAAAAAAAAAGAAGAAAAAAACGAATAAGAAGCACAACGGCGCGTTCTTGTTATAAATGCATAAGCAAGGATACCGAAACGGTTATGCGTATATATACGTGTATATATTGTCTAGGTGTATATACATCGCGTTGACGCGCGGGCTGCCGGCTGGTCGTTCGAGGCTTTATACCTTTACACCATCATAGTCGTAAATACTTCAACGCTCCTCTCTTTTCTTCCTCGTGACGTGAGCAATATTAAAAGAGCGAGTGAGAGAGAGAGAGAGAGAGAGAGAGAGAGAACGTACGCAGTACCATCATCCACGGTGGAGTGTTCAACGAACGTTAACTCTTAAAATTTATGTTGCTTATCTGCCCCTCCCAAACACAACGAGTGTGCACCCCTCTTTCTTCGATGCGGCTGCTGATGTTATACGGTAGTGGTACACAAATACACGAGCATCGGACGCGTACCGGAATAAAAAGGAGTTTAAAAAGTAATCGCGGGGAGGGCTTGCGTATAAAAATCGTTATCGATAGGCCGCGGTGGCAGCCTAGTCGGCAAAGTTTAAATAAAAAATCAAATAAGGAAGGATAAAGGACAATGATAAAAATTTAGAAAATTTTTTAAAAATATGAATGAAAAAAATCAGCTGTTTATGAACAGCTGTAAGATATGAAACATCTTTACTAATGAATTAAAGAATTTTAATTTCAAAGTTAAATGAAATAATAACAAAAAAATTGATCAATCAAATAAGTAACAATAAAAAAAGTGGAACAAGTAAAAAACTAAAAAAATTCAAAAATATGAATCAATAATCCAATCAAAAAACCAAACTGGAAATTAAAAAATCAAGAAACAAGAAAAAAACTGAGAAAATCCCAACACAAGCATCGATGTTTCACATCTGGTGCAATTATGCTCGAAAAAACTACTCTGACTTAAAGAGTAAGCACACGTTCATTATGCAACAGATATGAAACATCGATGCTTGTGTTATTTTTACCAATAACCTAATATTAAGCATTGTAAAATTAGAATAGAATAATTAAAAACGATGTAAATTAGACCGGCAAGCGAACATGCATGACGCATGATCTCGCGAGGAAAAGGCTCGCGTATGTGTGCAAGGCACATACAGAGAAAGCATGTCACGCGCGAGCGAGATGAAACGCGTGGCGGATGAATCCGGTGAATACGAGGAAAAAACCTATAGCTGCACGCGCGCTTGCATGCTCCCTTATCACCGGAAGATGGCTCGTGTACGCCAAGAGGGTTACCGAGCGACCCCAGTGCGGAGAAGAACTCGCCCAAATATGGGTATATAGAACGGCACATGCGTGACCCACGGGTCAACAAGTGATCAACAACACACTATTTCGCAACATCGCACTGGTAGTGGCAAAACTTATACAATGTATGGCTCAGAAAATCAAGGTGGATTAATCCATTACATAATATGGGAAAAAGTAAAAATTTTGAGAATTTGAGGTACTATTCAATCCTGGAACTTATTATTGCGCCATTGTATCATCATACGATAAATTTTATAAATTGAGTTTTGATTACATTAAGGTTCACGTAATAAATTAGAATAAAAATAAATAAAATATTTGAGCCTCGTGGCAGCACCTTACTTAATTTGTGAATAATTTTTAGTTTTCGCTTCTACGTGTACGCACCTCATTTTATTCCACAGTGACTACAAAGGGTCTAAATTCGTTATATCATCTTCTAAACTTATCCCTTGTACCGCCAACATGAAAATTATCAATTTTTGTAAGCAATAAAAAAATAAAAAATCTATAAAAGTTGTACATCAAACTTATTGTGAAAATTGTGAATTATTACAGATTCTGTGCAAAATATTGCAAACGAAGTAGCAAAAATCCGTGTTAAGTCCGAAGGTTTGACTGTATCAACCAATGCTCAGAAATTCACGATTGATTTGAGGATAAAACAATTGAAAACAAGCTATAAAACAATGAGCTCAAGGCGATATCTCAGGCCAGGGAACACTATGTACAAGCATACCTTAAACTAAGAACCCTACAAATCGATTGTAAAGATACAAATTTTGATGACACAGCAAGTGTATGAACAGTGAATTAGTGGTATGAATAGTGAACTCAATAAATAAAGAAATTAATCATATTATTATTCTTTTCTTTCTATTTCCCATTCAAAAATTACTTCAAATTGAGTAATGACCCTTTTAAATTTAATTGAAAAAATGTTAATGTTGGCTGTAGTGTAGAAAATTTAGAAGCGATAGATGATGGCATTTATAGAAATTGTAGTAAGATGCTTAGTCGAAGTCCATTCAATAGAAAAAATACATCTTTAATTAACGAATCGAATGAACCATCACAAGAAATCGAAAATGAGGTATGGAAGCATACCGCATTAATTATAAATGAATGTTTTACAAACTATAAGATGGAAAGATTTTATAATTGAGATATCACCAATCCGCCAATGAGATATAGCAATATTTTAGGAAATATTCGTTCAATCATAAGTTTAAATGATAAAAACGGCGAGATGCCAGGCATTAACATATCCATGCATTACGTCGGAATGACGTGAGATGAGGAAGATGGAGGCCTAAGCAGTATAAACATACTGAAAGATGGGGTCAAAATCTGGATAGTGGTACATTACCGATTCAGAGCTGAGTTGGAAGATAAAGTTTTTCACGCTACAAAGAAAACAATTGGAAACGAATGCCATCACGTAATGAAAAAATGTTAATGATGAGTAAGTACACATTTTATTTCAAACAAAATTAAAGATTATGAGCTTGAGAGTCGGATGAAACAGACATCTACATTTGCTCTCACAGCTCATAAACTATTGCTTTGTAATGGCCATTGAAAATAAAATTTATCCTTCGTTCGACGAAGAAGATCTGGATGCCAACAAACCACTGGTAATACATTTTATGATTCGAGTTAAGTGTGTCTAATTGTGTCAGTCAGTAGTTGATCTTAGAATATAGGAAAAAAGACACAATAAACAAATTTTTATCATTATGATTTCAGCTCAAGACCATATTAGCATTTGCCATTATCATAATTATTTATTTATACAAATTCAGATACTTTTTTGTGTTCAGACATGCACACTTCCCATAGGTGCTAATTAATATTAATCCTACAATAGCATTTTATCATAATTTTATAAACAATTTGAACTTTTTGATGGACATAGTTTTTGCTCAATTAAGAACTATTTCTCTTTGTACACCCGCCGGCTTAGATACTCGGACCTCGAAAAGTATCGTTCGACTAGTCGCTCGCTTCACTGCGCAACGCACATCGTGCAACTGTAGTCTCGCGCTGTTGTTTACACAACAGACTGTTTGCCGTCTGGTAGGCGCGCGCCAAATGTCACCATTAATGGTTCTCGTTCCTGTCAATGGATTTGGTGGAATATTTTTTTGATGATGATTCACCAATTAACTACAACTACTAGTAAGTTTTAATTAAAGTTTAAAAAAGATTGTAAATGAAGTATAATTTGATCATTAATAATTTTTTTTTCTTTCTTACAGCAAGAAGAGTCTGAAAAGATTACTTTTGTTCTGGAAAATAAAATTTACAAGCTTGGTGCAGCATCTGAAGATTAGCTTAGGACTTTCTTTGGTCTATTTGGTCAGGCTACTGGCAAGGTTCGTATCTGAAATCTAAGCTAATAATTCTACTGCATTACTTGAGAGTTGAAAAATTAATTTTTATTCTAGGTAAAGTTCATCGTAGAGATCTTCCTGGACGCACATTGTAATTATATTTATGTGCTCAGTAATGAAGAGCAAGCATAAACTCATAAAATTCTGTACGCATCGACTCCCCAGTAAACACATGGACACTGTCTACACTGTCCATTGGACAGGATGAATTCAATTTCCATTGAAAAACTGTATCATTCCATTGAAAAACTCTCATTTAAAATCTGTCAGTGTGGAGGACAGATATTGTGGGTACCTTGTTCTCGTGTTGGACACGTTTACAGAGGCTTCACGCTTTACAACTTTGGAAAACTTTCTCAAAAAAAGAAAGGACCTCTCATTACTATTGTAAGAACTACTAAAAATTATTTTTCATTTTAACTAATCATACAATATTTTTGATATTTTGTCAATTTTTTTTCAGAATTACAAGTACAATCTGTGATATTCGCTGCATACACGGTTTTAAGTTTTAATTCAACCACTTGCTTATACAACCTGTCCTGTTATGGATTATGTCTCGCAGATGTCAGAGCTCTATCATTTTGCATCAAAATGAGGATTGTTCAGCTCAGAAGGAACCGTATGGTTCAACTGCTGAGGAGCTTGGCAGCTTTGTCTTTAGTTATTTACTTTCTGTATACCATATCAAAAGGTAAAGTCAACATGAAGCACCTGAATGAGTACTTTGCAGAGCTGAGCAAGCTTAATTTTCACAACTTTATTATAATTTTTTTAGGCTCCTGTAATTTTAGCTCTTCTAGGAATATGGTATCACAATTTCTATAATGCTGAAACTCATGCACTGCTCCCTTATGATCAATATTTGCATAGATATG
>CACVKI010143621.1:0-66298 GCA_902732785.1 Trichogramma evanescens | reverse complement strand
CTCTCCTTCCTCTTCTTCTTCTTGCCTTTCTTGTCGCTCTTAGAGATGTTCTTCTGGGCTTTGCCAGACTTCTTGACAGCTTTGCCGCTAGTTTTCGGTGCCATGGCGCTAGGTTAATCTTACGAACTCCAGAGAATACGATAGAATGAGGGGTACGAGTTTGCAGTCTGTATTTATATGAGCGGCCGTGCGGCGCGCGAGGCATTGACTCTATCCCCTCCACCGCTACTCTCACGCGTCGGCACGAATGACTCGCGTCGGGACGCAGCCCAAGTATAAATATTTTGTCAAGCCCTGCCGGCCGCACATTTGCTTTTGCAACTTCGTTCTGTTGGTAACCCATAGTCTCACTACTTTCTCATCATGTCTGGACGTGGAAAAGGTGGCGCAGGCAAAGCCAAGGGCAAGTCAAAGACCCGCTCAACTCGTGCTGGACTCCAATTCCCTGTCGGCCGAATCCATCGTCTGCTCCGCAAAGGAAATTATGCAGAGCGAGTAGGTGCTGGTGCCCCAGTCTACTTGGCTGCCGTCATGGAGTACCTAGCCGCTGAAGTTCTCGAGTTGGCAGGCAATGCCGCTCGTGACAACAAAAAGACAAGGATCATCCCAAGACATCTACAGTTGGCCATTCGCAATGACGAAGAGTTGAACAAACTCCTGTCTGGCGTCACCATTGCCCAGGGTGGTGTGTTGCCGAACATTCAAGCTGTTCTCTTACCCAAGAAGACCGAGAAGAAAGCCTAAGTTGCTATCATGCACATTTGCTACCGAAAAAGGCCCTTTTCAGGGCCACCATATCTGTTAAACGTTGAACAACTATCGTACACTATCATTTCTGTGAGCTTAAAATAAATAGTCACTACGGTAACTAGGTAACTCTTCAAATACTAAAATATTAATAACTACCGAATTGCTCGGTCAATTTAACAAGATGAATGAAACTTTAGACTTGATTATTGATGTAATTTGTTTCTACAGTATAGTGAAAACTAAGTACCAAATATTTTTTCATCTGCGACACTACATCTACTCTGAAGTGAATCTCACGGACCAATAACACTGCTCAAGTTTTGATTCAGAACGAAGTCGACATCGTGTCGATAGTTCGAGGATCGAATTTGAGAATGATGAAAATAAATAAGCGGACATCTTTGAACGTTCCTACGGCTTATTACGAATTAACGATTGATATAATGTAAAAATCGATGAGATGGATAATATGTAATAATATCAACTATTAAATATAAAAAAATGCATAGTGTCGTATAAAAAGTTTTTATTCTTTTATAATTAAAACATACAATTGTGTAATAAAAACTTATTTGTTAAATTAATTTACAAGATTCAACTACTCTTAATAATTATAGTATACCCCTAGATCCATTGAATAAGCTCTAGGAAAGCACACGACCTTCAGCTTTCAATAGTAATGTCAACCATGTCATAAAATTCATTCGTTAATCATTCCAAGCAAACAATTTTTATCACACTGCAATACAGCTTAAATTGTTTAAATTTCTAATAATAAAAATTATTCACAATAGCATAACAAATAGTTTGTTTTTCTCGAAATAATTGCATCAAAATATATTAAACGACGATAATCAATCATTAGTACAAATATAATTTTAATCTTGACGTAAACTTTTGAAGAGGTAACACGCATGTAAATGCTTTATATTGCACTAGAATCATTTAAAATTCAAGCAATGAATATATCATCGATTTTTAATATTTTTATGGTCCTTTCTGTTACTTCTTAAAGAGTCAAAAAAGTGTTTCGGATCCGAATACTTTTCCCGCCAGATTTCAAAGTACCGATCGCTGCCCAATATTTTTTCCGGATCAGTGATATTGAACTCTTCTCGCAGTGCCATTTTCCATACCTAATTGAAAAACGATATAGAGCATAATTTCGTTGAAAAGTGTCTCGTAATAAGTATAGAAAATTACCTGATCCTCGGGGAAAGGAGTGGGTGCCGGTTTATTGCCGTGGGTCCCATTAATGAACGGCCTGACATGATGAAGGAAGTAATCGACGGTTCGCAACTTTTCTTCGTCGATTATTCGAAAAGTGATCAGTCGATCGGAGCAACACTTGGAAGCGAGAGGATAATACGCTCGTACGATGTAGCTGTCCGGCACGATGGCTCCCCGCAACATCGTACTTAGAGGATATCCAGTAAACGTGCCCTGTTTCTCGCGATCTCGAGTATCCGATGGATGAATTCCCAGCGACCTCAAATGTTTGCCTGAAACATGTCGTAACGATTCCCGATTATTTCATTCCAGCCTCTCGATTATTTTTTCTGATTAAACACAAAGTGCTAACTACCCAAGTAAAAATCTTCTTTTTTCCAGAATTTGCCACTGGTCGCGCATTTCTTATGAGTATCATAGACCTGCATGAGTTTCTCGAAAGCTCCGTAGCTGAGGACGTACCCGGCTTGCGCTACGTTGTACGGCAGACCCCAGAGAATTACCGCATGGCCTAGATAATGCGGTTTCTTGTAGTCCAAGGGTGCCAGTTTGTATCGCAAATTTTCCGCTATGACGTAAGTGTTGTCCAGAACGAATATCGTCCAATTCAGTGAGATCTCATCTCTTCTGTTCCACAGATAATTCATCGACTCGCACAGGAAGTGCCATGAAGACGTGTACTTGATGCCTAAATTTATGACGCCCAATTTATCGTCTTGAAGGCGTTGAGAAAAAAATATGAAGGTATTGCAACGTCTGCCCCAAGTGTCTTGTATCGTCTCGGCGAGCTTCAGTTTTTCTACAAAAATCACGCAAGTCACAGATACTTTTTGCAGTAGCCATTCATCTTCGGAAATCACATTTTTCCCTTCGATAAAAAAAAATGACAAGCAAACTATATAAATTAAGGAACTATTAGGCAATTTAATGCGTGAGATTTCACAAATTATTCTTACCCGACAAAGAGCCATAAATATGAGAATCCGCGTCAACCGTCGAGAAATGAATGTTTAAATTTTCCTGCCATTTTTCGAACGTCGCAGAGTCTTGTACTGGATACCACGTTGTTTTCAGGCCTTTATCTGTTTGAGTTGACGTTCCTGTGCCATTTTTCGAATGCTCGATAAAACAAACAATGAGAAAACCAAACAGAAATCCGAAAAGGAAAATTATCCGTGGTTTGCGAGGTAATAGGTTCATTATACTATCAGGATGGAATCATAATAACTGAACTTTGTAATTTTTTGCCTGTAAATAAGACCAAATATTCACTCAACGTGTTACTGTTTTCCTACCAAATTTTCGAAAGCGTTCTATTGGAATATTTATATTTATACGGGCTTCGGAGATTAAAAAATAATTTTTGAAAGATATATATAAAATTAGTAAAATTTTGCCATTTTAGCAATAAACTTTTATATTATCATTAAAAATGTTCATACAATAAAATTTAAGAATATTCGTTGACTAATCATACTTCTATCCATTTTAAGTTAGACCTATCTGTAACTTTTATTTAGTTGAGCTAATCAATTCTGTATACAGAATTTCTATTTATAAATTAAAATAAAAGTAAATAGTATTTAATTACTATTTAGGTTGTATTAATTAGATTATCTGTCAAGATCATTAACTCCAATAACTCTTCACATAGTTCCAAATTACAAAAAACATTACAGCAGCACAAAGCTTTAACACATGATAAAATATGTAGACATATAAGTAATCTATTAAAGATTTTTTCTTTTTTTTTCCTCCCTTGTTTGAATCTTTTTCCTCTGTGTTTGTCATTTTGTATTAGGCTTTTGATTTTTATTAGTATTATGAAATATTTTTATCAAGAGGAGAAACAATAGAAAAAAACAATAACAATGAGAAGGAAATTGTTTTAAGGAATATAAATGTGAGGTAACATTCAAAAACTGATTTTCCCTCGAATTTTAAAGAATCCAAGGCCTGTTCGGTTGTGCACCAAAGAACCTAAGCCAACATAGTTTTCAATGACAATAGAGTTATCAAGCTTTTGACAACTTTCTGGTAATAATTCCAATAATGTTGAATGAAGTTCATGAACATCATACTTAGTTCTATCAGACTCTGATCCTGCAACAGGTTATTAACATTCTAACACTTGTCTCAAAAAATAAAATTTAATAAAATATTGAAAGCTTTTCAAAGAAATTGAAAAATTTTTTCAAGAATATAGCTTTCATGAAATTTATATTTTTATCTACACTTTTGTAGAAAAATACCTTTATGCCAATAGAGAGGATGACTTGAAAATGTTAACCATGGAATGTTTTTTGCAAAAGGATTCCATTTTTTATCCACAGATAATGGTTGTCCCTTATTCCACATCAATCTCATACCAAACATATTTCGATTCCTAATTTGAACATTGGGTATCAAACCAATAAAGATTGTTTGAGAAAAAGTACATTTAATAAATAGGAAATAACAAAAAGATCGAAATAAAAAATGTTGATAAATGAATTATATTCAGTTCAAATCTACTCAAAACTCAACTACGCAAGGGTAATAAAATTAAGACATGTTTTCAAACTAACAAAAACTCATTAAAAATTAACTACTTAAAAAAAAACAAAGATAAGACGTATGTGCACACTTTAGCTAATCAAATTATTAGCATACAAACAAAACATGAAAAAATAAGCTTGTAAATAAAAAATGAACAAAAAATGTGAGTTGTAGAAAAACAAGGTACAAATAATACAGCCTATGTATCAAGTACCTTGGTTCGAATTGAGCAGTGCTCGATAGTGAAGTAATTGAGGACCATTCTTGCCGCACAGCACTATGTATTAATGAAGAAAAACCTTCCGCAAACCCATTCAAGCGTCTGGACATCCATCACATTGAGAAATTATATTTTTGATTGTGACATTTATTGTTAGCACAATTATTTTGTTAATATTGAAAAACAACACTTTTTACAAGAAATAGATATGAAATTTGAAACTTACGGCAATAGTGAGGCAGGTGGATAAACAAGTTGTCCAGCAACTAATGTATCAACATCTTCTAAAGATAATCGATTATATTCTAATATTCTCAATGATATAAGATCATATTTAACAGTATACAAGGAATGTTTGGTCAAAAGAACTAATCTTTCTTTTTCCGTGTCCCATAAACTTATCCTAAAATTAGAGAATTGAGAAAGTAAAAATATAATCAACTAGTAAAAATTATACTGATAATAGTACATACTCAGTAAGCATCCATGTTCCAATAAGTTCATCTTCTTCTGCACTACTAAGTAAATCGCGCTTGCAATCAGCCAGGGCTCTTTCTACAACGTCGTTCCTATCCGAGAAAAATGTATGACAGTCTATCCGAGTGTATGGAATACCAGGAACACCCACAGGAACACTATTAGCACCGGACGATGATGTCACACCGGCATCTTTATTTTTTACACCTACAAAATAATAAAGATCGGTGTCAACAAGTGAGGTATACAATTTTTTACCAAATAAATGTCTAAATAGATTTCAAGCAGGTTCTAGTGTTTTAAAATAAATAAAAAAATTACTTCGTGAGCTTATGGTATCGATGTTTTCATTTTTGATTTCCAAGGTAGCCCTGTGAAAAGTTGGCTCCTCGTCCTGCAAAAAGGTATCGTCCATTTTTGGTATAGGTTAGATGAAATTTTTATTTAGAGTCTCTAACTACGATAAAAAGCTTATAATTTCTTTTCCCCGGCTGAATTTTGAGTACTCTGCAACTTATATATTGGTATTATTAAACAAAGGTAAGTTTATTCACTTAAAGATCTTACTGCTCAACTCGTGCTTATCTTGTGTTTTAATACTGCGCTTGAAATGATACGTATATATTATGAATACAGTCCAGCCAGCTGTCAGTTTACAGTTACCTACTGCTGTTCTTGGAATCGAATGGATTGGTCGAATCGATCGCGCGAACTGCACAAGCGCATTATTATCAAAGTGGTACACAAAATTAGTAGTGAATTGGATGAAAAAAATCAAATTTGTGCATTAACTATTTTTCCATTTTTATTTATAATAAAAAAACTTTCCATTTTATTTTACATTACAACAAACATATATTTTTGAAATTTCTTTCGTGGTTTTTTCCTTTTTAAACCCCTTTGAAATTAATCTATTTAGTTTATTTTATGTACACTTACAATTCAGATTGTACAGAGTGAATGTAGAATTATAACAATTGATAAGAATAATAAATACTTTACTATAAACTAAAAGTTTGAATGACTTAGGCGTTAAATGTAATGGATTAACCAATACTTGGTTCAACGATTACATTTCGTGAACGCAAAGTTTAATTTGTATATTTTTTCGTTTTTATTTCTATCACGATTTCAATGAAATGTACATAATATTTCACAATCACATTTATACCATTTATCAATCATTCACTTGCATACGTCTATTATCTACATGTACTTCGTAATACGTATAAACATGTGTTAACAAAAAATGGCACCAGAAAAGTATAATTTTTTCCGCGTGCGACACTTATTGCTCGTTTTTACAGCGTCAGTCTTTTGAAGAATCACTTAAAACCGGTAATAATTTGTGACTTAATCACGTCTTTTGCGATATAGAAATCGAAGATAATCGCTCAAATAGTAATAACGCTTTTGCAACGTGTTCATGAAAAAATCTTTCGCGATTAAAGTAATAATAAGCCTTGCTCATTTGTAAAGGTGCATATCGTCTAGCACATTTTCTGTGGAAGTGAGAGTGAGACGTCTTTCTTCGTGCATTCCTTTAGCATAATTAATTTGTCTAGAAACCTGCAACAATAATTTAATAAAAGAGAATCAATAAAACTGCGCTTTCATTTGAAAATTTTTTTTTCAATATTGGTGTCGTAAAAATTTACCCATTTTGCAACCTCCTCATTGTCGCATCGTACTTTTGGTCTTCTTAACATTTCGGCAGCACCCTCAAAACTAGCCATCTGATTAGATGATTCGGTCCTCGATGTCAGTTCAATGTAATGTAGAGTACTGCCATTAGCTTCAATTCTGTGGGTAGGCTGACAATACAACAAATCAGCCAAACTAACTTCGGTAACGACGCATTTACTATTACCAGATATAACAATGACGCGTTCATTGGATACTAATACTTTCAAATTGTCTGCTCCCGTGCGAAGACATTCGTAAATAACAAATAGTTCAGAATAGTCGCGATTATTAATGCTGTGCAATAATTCCTGACCCTCGGTTTGTTGGGAATTATATGGTGGCAAGAGACCTGCAGGACCAGTTGGTACTCGCGGTAATCGGTCACGCTTGGGTATTTGTCTGTGTGCACTAAAAATGGAATATTTCATTATTTCAATGTTTGAAATACGTAATATTAATAAAATAAAAGGATTGATATCATACCTTCTACTACTTTCTCTGATAGCAATGCTACTTTCAGTAGCAAAATCAAGTATTCCAACGGCTGGTTTCGTTATGGTCCCAACAACACCTTTTCCAAGTCCAGCGAAAAATCCCTAGAAATAAAGATGAAAACATATTAATTTTCCAATTTAATAGAGATACTTTTTTGAATGGTATGTACTTACCGGAAACCCTTCATTTATAACACCATCGTACGTTTGCTTTCCAATGCTTATCATACCACTAAATAATCCAAATCCTAGACCTTTGAATCCTGCTACCAAGTGATCTTTACTTCCAGTTGTATTCGATCGTATTCTCTGTCTAACTTCCTCGTGCCAATCGTCCATAATTACACGACCAAAACCTTCAGAAAGCGACTCTGATAATTTTGCAGCAGAATTGGAAAACCCGTGCGTCACATTTTTCACCAAAGTCTTGACACTCCTATCGTAAATTAGACTGGAAACTCCTTCCGAAACGTCATTCACGAATCCTAAGGGACTGCCCAGAAAATCTACCGAGCCTAATATCACCGCAGCCTGCCACTTGAGTTCCTAAATTTTTTAATTAAAATTATTTTCTAATTATTCAAACGAAATAGTATAATTTGATCAATACGTACATCTTTGTAATGTTTGATGATAGAATGTATCAAAAACTGGCTACTCTCGAATGGATGTTTTCTTATAAACGGTTCAAGCTCGATAGTGGCATCTTCAAATTTAATCAAAGTTAAGCCGAGTTTTTTCTTTATTGCTTGAAGATGTGGTGGTAGTTTGGTTGTTGTAAGTACGCTCAATTCTACTTGACTCGGTACCAACTTGAGAGCTGCGAAATAGTAACGCTTAGCATGAGCTGCAGAAACATTCGAGATCAGACGTTGAGCATTGAAGTCATTTTCATCTACTGGAACTTCTTGGTCAAGTGAGCCTGCCCCGACAAATGCGGCAAATTTCAAAATCAGACGCTCCTCAAGATGAACGCAAACTGGTTTAACGCTGACTATCAAATGTTTATAAATTTCAGCGTTTTGATTTTTTGATGGTAACTTTTCAGCAGCAACGTGAATCGCTGGACGGGAATCACCTTCACCTCGAGAAGCTCTGCAATGTATCAACGTATTAAGCTCATACTTTTCTTTATCATTATTCGTACTATCTGAATTCTTACCTTGATATGTACACGACCGAAGTACACTGCGCTTCAAATAATTGATTGTCAATTTGTACATCGTTGATACTCAATTCCAAACTTTTACTAGCAGGCGTGTCAACGTAATCGAGTGCTATGCCGGCAAAGCGTGCAAATATCAATTCTTCAGCTGGTTTACTAGATACCAGAGATAAACCCAAACCGGCTGGTAAATCAACGCTCAAATATAATTCTCGTGCATCAATAGCTCTCAATTCAGCCACTTCCAACTGCGTTGGACGCTGAGTTACGGATATATTTGACCAGTCGCGTTCCTCTAATAAGGCAAACGTACGCTTCTGAAGAACGAAATGAATTCAATGAAGGAGTTATAATAGAAAATTTTTTAGTTATTAATTGGTGACTTACTCTTTCTTTAATATCCAAAACTTGTAAGACTCTTGTAGGTCCATCGGTAGTGACTCGTACAGACAAATAACCGGATCCCGGTCTCAATCGTTGTCTGGCAACGCGTTGCTCGATTGGTGGTGGATTGCAGTGCATTTGTGGACCCAAAACCGCTTCGCTCCCTATAAAATCCAAGGAAATTTAATTTTAAATAAATTGAAAATTTATTTCATCAACGATACTATTTTACAGTAATAACTAAATTTATTGACTACTTATATTAATTTAAGGGATAAGCAGTTTTTTTCATCATAATTCATTTTATCTTTCTACAAATGCTTAGTCCTTTTAATTCAAGTGTAAATTCAAGTGTAAATTCTCGAACAAATACTATCAAATTTTGAAAAAATATTAAAAAAAGATTTAGAAACATTAATAAAATGCTAAACATCCAATCTCAAAATAAATAGTATTTGAATGGAGATAGTAAAATAATAATTGTGCACTAGTAAAGGATACGATAGTGCATTCAGAACCCAAATATTAATGTAACAAAAAGGGAAAAAGTAGTGCAAATAAAATCGCGTGACAGTTATAAGCGTTAAACGAATTAGTTTGAAATGTTTGGATTATGTCATAAATTAGTTTAATAAAAATTTACAATTTAAAACAATACAAGTAAATGCTGAGTTATGATATATGATGTATTCCGTAGATTATCATATACGTACACATTTGCCAACGGGCGACTCTGCCGCCTGTAAAATTTGATTTCACTTTAAACCTTTTATCAATTTTCTTTATAATTTTTTGCGACGAACATGTATTGGATTTTGAAAATGAAAGATATGTACATAGTGTAAAATTAATTTTGAACACGAATTATAAAACATTTTACTTTGTTGGAGATTTTCATTGTACTATAATTTTGAAATAAATGATAGAAAGTAGATTGAAACGGATATAGTGAATGAATGAATGAAATTTTATTTAATATTCAATGTAATATTACGCGAACGAAAGAACACGATTAAAATATATTTTAATAAGGTGCTAGGTAACTAAAAACGCTATTAACACTGTAGTCTTGATTTAGTTTTTATAAATTGAAATGAAATTTTAATTAAAATGAAAGATAAAAATGAAAAAAATGCATGCTTCAGAAATTCCAGCACGTAGTACATCAGTACGCTCATCAGTATTGATGATTCAGTTCAATTAAAAAATACCATACCTTCTTGCAGTCCCATGAAACCATCCTTCGATTGAACGCACATATTCGCATGAACACAGCAAAGTCGGCCATCATCGGTGAAACGCCAAGTTTGAGTGGATCTACGCCTTGGATCAGGTCTTCTCAAAGCTAGTGGACAATAGGTGAAAGGTTGTGGAGCAGTTCCAGCTATATCCAGTACTAGCACAGTATCCGGAGTTCGACTATGCTTATCTCTTGGAGGGCTTGATCCTGTAAAATATTACAATATTATTTAGCTGAAAATTCGATCGATCTAGACATTTTTCAATGCTGAATCAAATTTCACCTTCGTGTTGGAGCTGACCATCTCCAGTCATTCTCCAGAGCTGAGATCTTGCTCCATATTGCTTTCTGCGAAGTGCCACCCAACCACCAGGACCAGCTTCCAAGACCAATCTTTGGGTTTCGACATCGAGAGGATCTAATCCAGCTTCGCCTGTTCCTAGATCACCATCTGCTTTGAACGTTCCAGTAAAGGCGATGTAGATGAAATTTTCGTACGTTAAACCCCTGCACTCGCCAAGAACATTCAGATCATAAGCAGCTGTTACTCCACCGGGTGCTGTCACGGTGAGACTTGTTGGCAATGTCGGTTCATCAAGAGCGTATGGAACCGAACAATGAGGTCTAACTGTCCACTGCAAACTATCTTGAATGGTGGTCTAACCAAAAACAATTAATTTTTATTATAAGATCCAGGAATATATCACACGATCACAAAATATTTTAAAAAATTTGCACCTACCTGATTCAGTGTTAATGGAACCTCTGAAAAGTTATCGACTCGAATCGGTGGCGGCATAGTGTGTGCATCGGTGAAAACAATGAAAAATGTACTTTCTTGTAAAACTACGTCGACGCGAAGGAAAAACATCTGGCCAGTACTATCTCTAATATTAATAGTCAAAGAATGATTCCCTTGTAAAAGAATACCGCCAGACCACGAGCAATTAGGAATATTAACGACTCGCACGCAAAGTAGTTGATCTTTATCGAGTCTTGGCCAATGGAAAGGCATATGACAATCTGGCATCGCTGTGATGTATGTGGCTTGGGCAACAGGATGAGTCTATTCAAAATAATAGTTAACAAATTTTTCTTCCAAATCAAAAATTGAAATATTATAAATTATTTTACTTACCACAGTGGTTGTGAAACACTTTTGAGCAAGTTCTAATGTCCAAGATGATTTATTGTGCAGTTGATATCTTGGAGAAAGCGTAACAACGGTTGTAGCTCGATATCTACCTCTCGCAGCTCTTGCTGTTATTCCGATCAAGTAAACGATGTCGGGTCTACCATCACGCAAACAAACCCTTAAACGGTGGACCTGCAAAATTGAAAATATTTTCAATATTATGATTCTCATTGACAGAGAGAGCCAGTTTGAAATTTACTTGAACGCCAGGTTGTAAATGAAAACTTTGACACCATTGTGGTATGCCATTTGAATGAACTCCAGTTCCTACTCGAACAGACAGTGTACCGCTAATTTCCTCGTCGTTGAACGAGAAGAGCAACGGTGCTACCATCCTCGCTTTTTCGTGTTCTTCAAATTGACCAGCAAATTCATTGCTAGCTCCTTCTTGTTTAAACACCAAAGGTAAACCAGTTTTATTAATAATCCAATATGGTGCAGTAATGTTGATTCGAGTTGCCATTCCACGCTCTACTATCACTGTTGCATGAATGAAGAGAATTCGGCCTTGCGAATCGGATAGACGCATTCTTCCCGTGAAAGAGCAACTATTTTGTGGAAGAATAAACTGAAAATTTTGATAGCAAATTAAAATTCATGGTACATTTGCGAAATAACTGGTAATTTAAAAAGAAATCTGAAAATTTTACATACTGTTCCAGAACCAGGATAACCATCCATTTGAATACTGATTTCCAGTTGATCAACTAAATTCAAGCTATGCAGATCAGAAGATTCACCAGGTAAAATACGACCGCTCTCGGTACCAACAGTAAAGTACAATTCGTGAGGCAAAAGATTGGTCAAAGTCATTGGTGCTAAAATAGTTATTGTATGTCCGGGTAATGTTTGTGATGTATCGACTGGATAATTGTCCCTTCGCACAGCCACACACATTCTGAAAGTTTGCTGCAAGTTTGGTGTTCGACTAGTCGTCTGCACTTCAATAACTTCGTTCATCTTTTTTACAGTTGTCCAATCAATTGGTTCTATGCAGTACTGATAAGGATGACCAGCTTGCACTGGCTTTACATACATTTGTACATCAGTATGACTTAAAGGGATGGAGATACGAGATTGCGCGGGTACTTGTAAGATTCGGCCTGTTAATGCAGATGTATAAGTTGGAGAATCTAAAAATACCAATTAAGGTAATAACTAATAAAACTCATTGATGTAAAAAATAATCATACTTACAGCCATAATAACTCATTGATTTATCCAATTTTAAATCAACACTATACTTCAATTTATTGATTACCTGCAGAGCCGATCTTACAGTTACTAATTTTCTCGCAGATCCTTCTAATTCTACGTTAAAAACTATTCTAGCTTTGGTATTAATCATCTAAAAAAGATAACGATAATAAATTAGAATAAAAATAACATTTAAACGTAATTTATTAGATTACACACCTCAGAACCTTTGAAGTCAAAACGTGCGTGTCTGAAGTACGCACCAACTCTATCTACTGTAACGGGATCAACAACTTTCCATCCTTCGACAACTACGGCGACTTGATGACGCCTAACAATGTGAGTTGAGTGATGCCTCAATTTACCTCTATTTTCGAAAGTAAAAGGTATCGTCTCTCCCGAAGCGACTTCCAGCCATGTTTGATCCTTTTTCAAAGCATTTTTACGCAAAAAGTCTCTATCGACGATTCTATCATCCTCAGCGGTAGCAATCAAAGTTTTAAACCAAATTCTAGAGCCTGTTTCATTCTTCAAAGCAAATGGTACAAATGGAGAACGTCGTCTGTAGTTTTTCTTATCACCTGCAAACAAAGTTTCACCACATCAGAACATTTATATCGATAGTTAATGAAATTTCAACAATAGGTATCAACACCTTCTTCCATAAGAATTATACCTTTATTAGGGTCACTCAGCGAGTAGTAATCCTGAGTCCAATTTTCTTTGACAAGGGTGAACATCTCAACGAGAGTCGAAGTGATGTTAACGTTAACCGAGTCTTGCGAGTCCACGCGTATTCTCAATCTTTTTGAACTTAAAGAAGAACTCGATAATGCTTGTTCCCATTGCATAGATGCGCGCCACTGTTCGACGAATGGCTCCCAGCCACTTAGAACACGATTGTAGTAATCAATGCTAAAAGTACCGGACACATCACCAGGGCCACAATATTCTTGTCTGAGAACCAAGTCGACCAGAGTCAACTCGAGCAAAGGCACATCAGCATCCCTACAGTCATCGATGATGCAGATTTTTAAGCACGATGTTTCAAGTCGAATCTCCTGAAAAATTCAAAGTAAAATAAAATAAATTAAAAACTCAAATTCTCATAAAGAATCATCACAAAATAACGAAATTTCTTTCTACCGTTAAAGGAGAATTATCAGAGCTCGTAGTTTGCAGACTACTAGGTACTGCATTTTGAGTGAGCCATAAAGCTGCATCATCCAAATGACCGTTGCACTTATCCAAAGCAGTCTCACAATCAACCTCGGTAAATCCTAGAGCAGAAAGCTTCAAGATGTGACTTTTCGAATTGGCTGGCTGGTTTTCGTCAAGAGAACTTCTTTGACGAGCTAAAAGGGTCTGTTTTGGCAGGGAACGTAACATCCGTGTGAACATGTTGACGTCATGATAGCTGAGCCTGACACTTAAAGGTTGAAGATGAATTTCCAAGCATTTTTCGGCTGTCAGTTCTAGCGAGGCACCCACAGGATCGATTATAGAGAGTGCCGTTTCCTCTTCTGCAACCAAATAGCGAGTGAAAATAAAAATATTGTAAAACAGAAGTACATCATAATTAAAAGTGCACTATCACTCACCTAAGCCTAGAATACACGAGAACAATTCACAATGCGATAAATTGCAACTCAACGGTTTTTCTCCATTTTGACTTTTTGATCGATACGCAAGTACTGCTGTACTCTTGAGTATTACTGCATTGGTATCCCACATTGACGTATCCTCGACTAATACAAGCTCAGACTCAGTAATGTTGAGTTTTAATTCAAAAGGCATTGCAACTGGCTCTTCCTCGATACTTTCTTTGCCAGCAGCAACCGGTATGGTGTGCAAAGGTGCAGGTTCTGGAGAGTTTAATACAAGAATGTCTCGCACAGCTTCCCACCAGTCTAGAATAGCTGTCAATCGCATACTGTGCAATAAAATTGTTGTAGCCGAGCAATTTTTTCTTTTTCTGTGATGAACTTCGGCTTGGACTCTATCCTCTGCAGCTGAACTACTTTTTAATGGTTGTAATATGCTCGTAAATACATTAGATCTGCGATTAACTGGCTCATCTTGAAATCTGGTATCGGTAACAAGAATTTCTCGAGAGACCAGATCTACGTCTTGCGATCCATCGCTCGAAGATTCTAGAATCAAACGAGATTTTATGAAATTTACACATGCGAGAGCTGCTTGATCTCGTTCTGAATGAAGTTTCAAGGTCACGTTGACTAATTCAAAGCTAATAAAAGACGTCGTCCAGGCTTTACTATTAGAATCCACAGGAATATTCGACTGATCCGAGGTACTGATATCGCGCGTAAAAGTACTCACAAGATCGTCGAGGTTTTCACCAATATTGTGAGCTAGTAAGCCACGTATAAGCGTGTACTGAGATGGATCTAAAGCACAGTCCATCGTGGATAAAGTGCCATGTACACTAACTTCCGGGATTTCCCGGGTAAGCCAAGCGTCGAGATTTCTCTCAATTCTGAGTTTTAAGTGGCATTTTTCGTTGAGTAAAGAGGGTCCAGTTTTTTTCACTGCATAACTACCGATGTTCAGTGTATCTTCTTCGTCGATCGACTGCTCGTCATAATTACCGGCTATCCTTTTAGCCGTGTAAACGTCCATGTTGACGAGTTCTAAGCTCATCGTATCTAAAAGGCACTCAGGATTGATACTTGATGCAACGAATTTATTGTTAGCCGACAACTCTCCGAGATCTAGTAGTATTAATTCTTCGGATCTTGAACTGACTGGAAGCAAAATGACCGGTGCCCCGGCGTGAAGCTCTAAAGACAGTCTTGTGCTGCGTTTCTTGAAATCGATGACTGCGCTACCTCCGGCTTGGAGATTTACCATCACGTTACGCAACTGAGCAAAATGGGCGAAAAACGCTTGAAGTTCGGCAATGAAGCGCTGCGTGTGCACGTAATGCACCGATGACATTTGGAGTTTCAACTCAGCGTCGTGAGGCCTGCTCTGAGAGTTAGCGTAGCTCGTGTACTGGAAATTCAAGGCCTTGCGACCAGACGTGACGAAGCGTTCTCTGTAGAATCTCCCATGCGGTGTTAGATCTAGAAGAGACATCGATCCCAGCGATCCCGATACTTTCGTGGTCTCTCCAGTTTTCACGATATGCGTACTGGCGCTAGAAATATTTGCACGGGCTATCTCTCGCTCAGATTGCGTAAGCACCAGTGTCAAAGAATTTATTTCGATCTCTGTGTCCGAGTGAACAGGTAATTTAGCTACTGGACGAGAATCGGGTTCGTCGATGTTTATTGTCGGGACCGTATTGATGACTACATCAGAACTGGGTGAACCAAAGCCCAAAAAGTCAAGAACGACCATCCACGACTCAACACTAACAACCAAATCGAGACAGTTGAAATCGATTGTCACGCGCTTTTTACGATGGCGATTTGGAGTACCCGAATCGGATTCGTTGGTAGTGATGTTAATAAGAACGAGATTTTCTTCTGTGCTGATAGCACCTGGTGATGGTGGTGGAGTGTTAGGAATTTCAATTGCAGTTACTGGTTTACCACGCCGCCAGTGCGATGGTACAGGTCCATATAATGTATCAGCTTCCAAATTATCAGGCAAGCTTCCATAAAGGCCGGAAGATTTACGCAGAAGCCGAGGAATTGTAAGATCTGGGCAAGATCGTGATACACCTATGAAAAAAATTAATTAATTCTCAGCGTTTGTACGAATGGTTTTAGTTTCAAAATTGAACCTTTAATTCTTACCTGCTAATAATCGAGCTCTAGTAGGGGCGGACGACTGCATCATGTAGCGGTGCCGAGAGCCCACAGGACACAAAAGGTCTTCCATAAGTAGCGAACGTAATGAAACTTCAGTAGTTGATTCACCGCGTTGAAGTTTTTCAAATTTGGTACATAGGTCTCGCATAGATAGTTCAACCAGTGGTTGCTCCAATCTGCCTTCTTGTTTTAATTCGACGCTCAACGCCGGTATTTTAAACAAAACTTTTATAGGCAAATCAAACTTTTCTGTGTAGGAACTTTCATCGCTAGCACTAAAAGCAACAGAATTTGAATTAATTAACTTCTTTCTTGATAATTCATTTGACTGATGAAATATTAAAAGTGAATTCATTTTTTATCACTTACTTAGTTGAACTATTTGAATTATCAGACCCTGATTTGTTGGGCATGGTTGATGTACTATGAGCCGAAAACAACCTGTGAACTGTATCGATCAATTGTTCGTACTGATTACGAACAAGCGACACTTTGAGGGGAGTAGCGACAATTCCATTTATCTCAACAGTACCATCGCGCGGCGATACTCCTTCGATTTCAATTGGATAACCTGGACTTTGGCACCGACTACTCAAATCACGCTCTATTGTTACTTGTAATAGCGTGTCATGAAGAATTGGTCTTCCATTCTCTTTGCAACAGTACATCTCTTCGGCACGTAGAGGCAGACAGCTTGAAGTCGGCTAAAACATAATAATTGTTAGATTCAATTTTTTAAATATTTATATACTCATTTTAATCATAGTACTCACTTGATTGAGTTTTTCCGATACATCAAGTGAATGTAAATTCATATTTTTTACTTCAAAGGCAATCTTTTGTTTGGTCGAGCCAGTAGATGGGGGTTCATGTTGTAATGACATTGTACCCAGATGTGCAACGAAAACTTGACCGCTTTGGGATGATCTTGGTATCACGATAACTGGGCTGTCCAATAGCAAATCTAGCTTCAATAAATGATTTGTCGAGTCCATGCCATCGATCGAAAAGCTCGGTAATCTCTTCCTTTGTGGAATGGCCCAATCTTCCGCGCCAACCAAACCTATAGCCATGTCGGTGGCAGCGGCGCCAATTTGTCTTGCCCAATTACTCAGGTACTGTTTGAACTCATCAGCACAGGAACGCAATTCCGAAATGAGGTGAGGAGCGTGGGTGTACCAGACACTACCAACGCGAACGCCAATGTCCACCAGAACATCAGCGGTGTCAGGCCTTACAATGCGACTGGCCGAAAAGCTGAAGGCCTCCAATTGACCAGTAGTTTCAGCTGCGAATGCTTCATCATACGCGGATTTGTCTTTATTTCGAGAATGTTGCTCTACTAGAGGATCACGACCGACGCTTATGACACGTTGGTGAGTCTTTCCAGTCGAAGTTTGATCGAGAATTTGAAGACCACCGAGAGAACCGGATATCGAAGTGTCTGAAGCAAGAGTCGCTTGAATACGAGCATCTGACATGGTGGCAGTGGCAATTTTTTGACCAATCTAAAAGTAAAAAATCATAAAGATTACTAATTAATAACATATATGAATTATAAAATTGCTAATAAATTAACTTACTAATTGACTATCTTGCATAACTGCTCTCAGTAGAAGAACATTTAATCGATGGAAATCGAAAGCGATTTCAGTTCTCGTAGCCTTTCCTTCGGATGTTAAACTCGTCACTGACTCATATCTGTCCATTCGTCTTGCTTTACTTTTTTTCGATGGGAAACATCGCCTTGCAAAACCCATCAATTCAACAATCGTCTCTTGGTTAGCTATGATATCCAAATTATTAAACTGAATATTGGCTACGCGTAAATTTTCCAAAGGTTCGTCAACGATCATCAATTCGACGACTATTAGAGCCTCGCTGTCCAATTGTTCTAATGTACCCGTTGAATTATTGTGCGGTAAAAAGGGCGCTTGGTGGGCCAAATTTGACAAAGCATGCGTCAGAGCCACAGGAGAAGTTATGCGACGCGGCTTGTGCGGGTCTGGTGAACCCGTGGATGCGGGCGACGTCGGCGAAGTCGGCTCAGAATCCCTCAAGCTACCCGATATGCTATCCATACCGACATGTTTGTGACTGGCTACCAAAAGCTCAAAATCTGGACCAAATTCTTGAAGCGCATCGACCAGCAGAAGACCGTGAACTGATAAAGATGCGCTAAAATCCGCCGGACGTTTACTTAATGCAGCGCGTACTCCAGTAACTCGCAATTCAGCGACAGGTCTGCCTCTGGATTGCAGTTCAAAAGTCATTTTATCAATGATAAATTGGACCATAATCGCATGATTCAAAGTTTTATCGATGGGCTCTTCTTTTTTCGGACTCTCAGGAACGTCGTGCATGTAGATACCATTAGTCTTTGCCGTAACAGGCGATGTACTGGATAAATTTGACAGCAGATTATACATCGTTCTGATGGACTCAACTTTTTGCTCATTAATGTGAACTACGAGTCGAGGTAGATTCCCGGAAACAGTAACAGACGGGAAATGCGGATCCGTGGTTGTGACGACTCTTCGTTGAATTTGCAATGATATGTTGAATCTCTCAAGTACGTGAAGATTCGACATGCCTTTCGTTCTAGCGTGTTTCCAATTGTCTTTTACTTTGCCAACGAGTACTTGCAAGTCTGATAAGTCAACGGAATAGTGATCGTAAAGTTTCTTGTGAAGCGCCGCTTCTGATAGGCCCTGCTGCAAATCAGGTGCAGCACTATTGTCTTCCTCGCTACCAGGAGGCGTCGAGCACGGCGTCTCGTAGCGTTCATCTTCTTCGTCGTCATCGTTGGTGTTGTCTGGATCACTCACCGGAGACATGACATTTTTTACACTCATCGCCGTACCAGACACGCTATTGGTCAAATGTAATCGGCCAAAGTCCACAACAACTACGAGCGCATTAGCGTCGTTAAACTTTTCAACGAGCAAAATTTGCGGCGCTGAGATATTCAGCTGAAGATCCCAGGAGGATCGGTAAACCGAATCGCCTTCGAGTATCTGTTCCCAATTTTTCATGAGTCTTCGACGGGTTCGACGCTTCATGGCTTGCAGTCGCTGATTATTGAAGGCATCCCTACGATGTGGCTCGTAGACAAAATCGACCAGCCATCGCATGGCCACTGGATTGTAAACGACGTCGAGTGAGCGTGAGGTGACATGGAGCGAGTGATCGACTGTCAGGTGAAGAGGACGCTTTTCGTAAACGAGCTCAAAAAGAGACGATTGAAGTGCTTGCTGTTGAGTGAGCTTGTCGGTAGAGCTGCGTAAACGCGAAAACGAACTCGGGCCTCCGCCGATTGTTTGCGGTTGAACGAGGATTGGGAAGGTCGAGTTCTCAGTCAAATGATCGTGCAGGTAGAGAGCTCCCAAACTGATGGAGAACTTGTGCGACCCGGAGCGGGGTCGTGATTCGTAACTTAGATGTACGCGCTCGAATTGCAATTCCATAATTTTCTTTGTCTCGGTAGGTTTACCTGATGAGATGGATAAAATATTTAAATAAGCATAAACAAATATTTTATAGACATCAAATTTTGGAAATAATAAGACTAACCGTTTTCAGAAGGCAAAACTGTACACAGAGAAATGGCACCCTTCGACAATTGAAAATTGAATAATCCGAAAACTGTGTCCCGCCTTAATAATGTGTCATCGTCCACAGCATCGGCCAGTACATCGAGTAGTTCTCCGTCGAAAGTCGACGATGAGTTACCGTGTTCCGAAATATTGCCTGGCGATCCATTACCATTATCACTACTTTTGCTCGATTGCCAACCCCACCACTGAGGAAACCATTGGTACAACATTCCTTTTGCTTGGGGTGACGGAGCAGTTGGCGTAGGAGGCTTTGGTGGTCGTATTTTCGCCATCGCTTTAAACATTCATTTCTTCATTACTTTTTGAAATTTAAATAAAGTTTCTTGTCATTTAAAAAATGACTTACCTAATTCTCGCAAAACACGCAGCTCGTCGAAACTCATTTTGAGTTCCATTTGATCTTTGAGTTTTTTAAGATCCGGAGGTAAACTAGACGTGGGATTTAATAATAACTTTGCACAAGCTTCTACATATAATACATTCTTTTTACCCAGCTCAAGGATATCATCCCACGATTTCTTTGGTTGCAAACTTTTTGGCCCTACATAACAACGAGCTGCATATCTCCACCATTCTTTGGGTGTCTCTTTGATGGACGCAATTGGTCGACATCTTCTTTGTCGTCGTTGTCGATCAATTTCCTCTAAACCTTTTATACATTGCACAATTTGTTCATATTGTACCTAAAATATTTAATAAATTATGTAACAAATAAAAAAAAATTTCATTTTTAATAATTTGAAAAGTAATCCTTACATCTGTTATAGATAATGGTACTTGATCAAGTGAAAGGTCTACTACTATTCTAGGTTTATGGGCTGATCGCAAAGGTCTTTCAGTCCTATCTCTTTTAACATGAGCTTTAGCGCTAACTGGTGATAAAATATAATTTTTAGCGTGTTTTTTGGATTCATTCATAGCCACCTAAAGAAAACAATTTTTTTTAAATAGATGTCATTTTAACATAAAAAAAATTTAGATCTTAGAAAATTACAGCCAAATCTCCAAGATTAAGATTATGAAATGTTTGTTCTTTTGACATTTGGTTCCAATACACAGACAAGTCATCCAACTCCATTAATTTAAAGGATGCATCAGATAAATTCCACGATGTAGAACCAGGTACCCAACTAGCATCACAACTCTGAGCTGTTAATCCTCCTATAGTTACACCAAATGCTATTCCATTTCCTATACATTCAAAAATAATAATAAAAATAATTGTAATAATTTTGATAAATTGAAATACTTTTAGAACTTTCACACAAACCATTTGGAAGAGTTACTGTATCTTCATAGCGCAAATGTACATCTTTGATAACAAGTTGCAAATTTTCTATAATATTGGTCATTAAAGAGGTGCCATAGTTGACCCAGGTGCTATAGCTTGCTGCATAATATCCAGGACCTTGTTCAGATTCAGCTCGCCATCTAGCCTCTAGAGCTTCCAAGCGTGACAATTTATAATCAACCATTGCTTGCTCTTCTGCTTCGCTGTCGTACTGTGCAAATATTTTACATTAAAAATATCAACTAATACTTTCTATTATAAAGAAGAATATTAAAAAATATCCAATCAGTTTACCTCGTCTAAATTTATAGGCCCTGCCACTAAGTATAATTGTTCTATTGCTATAACCCATGGTGCTGTTCTAATTTGTGTTACAGGAACTTGTAGTCTAACTTTGCCAATAAAACCAGCCTTGATTTCAACAGGTAACCCAATGCGTCGTAAAGCTCCTAATTTTAGAGGTAAATTTTCCAGCTCAACAGCACCTACAGAATTTAAAAATGTTTATCATAACTTTTAAAGTAACAAATCAAAATATTAATTTCAATTTAATTACAATGAAAATTCTTCAATGAATTTCATTTGAAATAAAAATAATTCAAGAATGACAGTTGTTTTTTTGTATACTATTAATAATTATTGTTCTAAATTAAGCATTATAATAATAACTTGAAAAATCAGTTTGTTGCAAAACCATTGTTTTAGGGATAATAATTATTTCGTAAAAAAAATTCATAAAAACATCACAAAACTAGTATCATAAAAATGCAAGTTTCAAGAAAATTCAAGCAATCATAAGTTTAATCTCCTTTAGGAGATGATGTCATTCTTGATTATAAATTAAGAAACATTGCTATCGCACTGCTCGACTGTTACATATATATATCGAGTCGCACAGAGAGCGGCATTACTCAATCACAACAATGAACCAATCCAAATCGCTTACTGCTCATTTCCCTGAAATCAGTAGTTGATATATAATCATATCCGATGAATATTTACGAACCTGATAGTAAGGCAATGCTGAGCTGGTCCGTGTTAAGGTTTTCAACATAATTGCCGAGATAATTGTTGAGGACCCAAGCGACAAGGCCCTCAAGCATTTTAACGATGGGCTGCGACTAAGTCGGCGCAGCAGTAATTGTTGTGACCAGTATTCCGCATGTATACGTAATGTGTCATATATATAGTATTATATATATGATTTTCTGCTGAATACACACACTGACACAGGAATGTGAGCACGCGTTCAGCTCGTCACGCAGCAGTAGTCGATCGAGCGCATGTAATCAACTTTTGCTTTTTAATTAGGTTAGATTAGATTGGCTGCACAATTATTGAAATTTTGACGTGCGGAAAGCTAACAGCACTGGACACCGACTGCCGAATCAAGCTGATGATGTAAGCAACCCTCGGCAAGGGTCACGACGATCGAGCCAACATTTTATATGCAAGCAGTAATGTAACTATGAATTTCACCAACGGAGTCGATGCATGCACGCGCGAATCGCGACTACGGTAGGTGTACTGTATACAACGCGGGGCAGTCAGGCAGCACCGAGAATCGCCTGCTCGAGAGACTTTTACCAAACAACACGACGATCAGCTGCGCGATGCATCTGCTGCTCCTGCACGCTATGCTTGCAATCCTACTGCTATGTATATAGTATCTTTTATCGTGATTGCTGGTGCGCGGGAAAGCAAAGCGCGAATCTGCATTCTGCGTTATCGGTAGAGCTTCGTTTCATAATCACAATCATTCGCTATATATACATGGCAAGTGCTGATAAATATTTTCGCTCATTGTGAACGATATAAATACATTTTTATTCTGTAAACAACAAGTAGAGTACAGTTTTAGTGTTTCAAACTACTGGGTGATTATTAAATTTGTCTGTTCATAAACAATTTTTCTAAAATAAATTTATTATTTTTCATTAAGATTTTGATTACGAAATCTCGTTGTAGAGTATTTTTCAAACATTGTCAATTGCAGTCTATGCAACTTTGATGTAAAAAATTTATATTTCTTCCTTTTTACAATTGTAATATTTTAAATTACATGCACACCACACATAGATATATATTTACACACACATTGTACAACTAGCATTCAACTAACTACATACTGAGACATCACAGTCTTACAATAATTAAATATAGTAAATATATCTTATATGTACAACTGTACATATTTACCTTAACAAAGTACGTAATCACTTAGTGAGTATTCATAAAAAAATACATCGGTTTGAGTTATTCTCATATTAAAAGCTCTTCATCGGATCTTTTTTTAGGAAATGCAACAAATAATGCAAGTTGAAATCCACTCAAGATGCATCCCAAAAAATTAGGCGTTTGAATAAAAAAATCATCTATGATACAGCCATAGAGAAACCATTGGCAAGATGTAATGAAAGTTGCTAAAATAATTGGAAATGGTAGGCTCTCAGCACTCCTAACTTTTATAACGTGGGCCTGTTATAAAATGAAATTGAAAGTAAATCAGATGTATAATGGTAAGCAGAAAACTTCAGTAATTTATAACACTTACTAGCATGGTCAAAGGTGAGGCAAAAAACATAATCGTTAGTGCACAACTGATCAATCCTACATGTCGAGTAACCATAGAAATATCCTCTTGAATGTGCCAATAGAAAAGCATAATTCCAATAAATGCCAGGGCAAGAGACATTTGTTCAACAATGAGTTTTTTCTTTATTGTGTAAATGTAAAATGTAAAAGTGTAGAAGAACTGTAACGATGCTCCTACACAGTTGACAATGACTATAGATTTATCTTGAATTAAAAATCCATACAGCATCCATAAGCTACAGCTAAAAGTAAATAAATAAAAATTTATTGATTTATTTTGTACAGTACATGCAAAAAAATTTTTTAAATAACTTACGATAAAAAACCAGTAACAAATGCCAAGCCTGATGCATCTCCAGTGGATTTGTTTTTGGCAAATTTCTTGCAAACCAAACTAAAATCCAATAAAAAATTTGTCCTTAGCAATAAAACACAAAACTGATTAATTTATTAGTAGATAGTGAACAGGGACACTTACATTCCAGCTAAGAACTGCAATATGGTACATATTGAAGCAGTGCTTGCTAAAATATCTTTCAAGGGTGTTAAATACATTTTGGCAGTTATAAGCTTTTCATAGCTAAATTTTATGCAATGACTGAAATCTGAGACTGAAAGTTCCAATCAAGTGAGTCGTAGGCGTATATTGCGGAGAAAATAATTAACAGAAAGTGAGTGATCCGAAAACTCTCGAAGCCGTTTTTGCGAATTAAAATTTGCGCAGCTTTCACAAGTTCCACAAAGCAATGCTCCTGATCATCGCTGCTTGGCGTAGTACAAATTTCTACACCGGAAAATGCAAAGATAAGCTTTCAACGAGCTGCACTGATGCGTGTGGCCGTGCGGCTTGCTGCTAATAATTGATAAACGCCGCACGTTTCGATTTTTTCTTTGCACGTTTCAAACCTTGCACTCGCGTCATCGAGGGGTTATAAAATTACAATATAATTATACTCGCGACATATATACAGTCCAGTCACTCACTACACAGATTAACGAACGTTATGTAAAGTGTAAATAGTTGCTGTGTAATTTATGCGTGCTCGTCATTCGCGGTCCTGTTTTCGGAGTCTCGCACTCCGAAAGTTGCGTAAAAACTGACAGAATGCCCCGAGTGAATTCGCACACTTAGCTCTTGGCGGAATCATACATATGACGTGTACAATTCATATGTTTTAATTAAAGAATTGTTACGAATTGGTGATCTTCGCGAGCACACATCGTCATAAATCGAAGCAAGGGTAAATATTTATTTTTTATCAGTTTCTTCTTGATCTAACGCACGACCGCGCAAGCATGTTTTGGCATAAAAAAAACGTCGTTTTACTTGTCTTTCATGCGCGAAATCATCATGTAAATATTCATTAATTGAACAATAAATTCGGAGCGTACAATGAATACAGCTTTAATAGTTTCGTCTGGAGCTGAGTCAGCCCTCAAAAGTTTAGAGAATAGTCAAGTCACACAATACACAGTGTACACGCTCGACGGCAGTTGGTGATGTCGAGATGTTAATTTATCGGGCATATACGAGGTACTAAATGCACGCGCGCTAAAGTGCATTGTTACGGTATATAACGCGAGAACGAGAGAGAGAGATTTGCAGTTGGCGTTCGGGGCAGCTCGCCTCGCACGGCGTACCGAGCCGCCGACTTGTATTCGCGCGACAAGCGACGAGTGCGGCAACATAAACAGCAGCAGCAGCAGCAGCGGCTGCACAGCTTGCAACGTCTACATATGCAAATCAAATACGCTGCCCGTATGCATAGGTACAATTACGTGCGTTATCGTACCGTCTTTTTCTTGCGCGTTGGACTCGAGAGCAGGGCACGATATACCTGCTTGGCATTACACCCTCGCAAGAGGCCTGTAGGCTGCACGGACTGCAGCGCGTCGTTGTCGTCACCAGTCTGCGTGTATGCAGAATAAGAGCCCTGCGTATACGCGTATTATGCTCTCGCGAGAGCGCGATGGATATACATCAGGCGAAATAAAATTGCGGCGGTGGCGGTGCGGTGGGTTTATAGCTGTAATACCCACATCTATACGTGTGGCTGTTCTACGCTTAAAAATCATCCGTCGTGCACACGCACACAGACACTCACACGTAACGTAGAGCAACTCGTTACTCGTCAGGGCCTCAACGAGTAAAAGAGCGAGAGAGAAAGAGAGAGCGCCAAGAGCCTACAAGAAACTTTGTATATTCAATGGTGTATGGATCTGTTCATTTTAGTCGCTCGATTCATCGATTGTATTTATAGGTGCGTCGAAGCCAAGACAGCAATTCGTCCAAAGTAAGCTGCGTGGATTGCGTGCGGAACTGCTCTCTACGAATCTTTCTATCTCTCTCTGTCTCTCTGTCTTTCGTTAGCTCGTTCACTCCACCGCTTACTCTCGCCTACTATAAACGACTTATTTTTACGTTTTAACAGATCTGCGACTTTTGTACGAAACTTCTTGTCCGTGCGACGTCTCTCTCTCGAAACGACCAGTCGAACGTATCCGTGTAGCTGACTGTCTGTCGCCTGCCCGATTCTCTCTCTCTTGCTTCTGGTCGGAGCAGCTCCGAAATCTTATATACAAGAGCGAATAGAGAGAGAGAGAGAGAGAGAGAGAGAGAGAGAGAGAGAAAGAAAAGTCATCGGAGCTGTAAAAGCCCCGAATATATACATACAAGCGCAACAGCTTTTTTATTGGAGAGACAGAAAAAAAAGATAAGACTACGAATCGATTCTGAGCCCACAACAACACGCCTTGCTGTGTTATGCAGCTGCAGCCGAAGAAGTACTAGTTCAGCAGCAGAATTACCAAATTGTCTCGATTGCAGATGATAATATGATCGTCCTACCGGCAAGATAGTGTGTGATATATATCTTCAACGGCTTCTGCAATTTCCGTAAAGGCAGCGGTAACCTCGTTCGGAATCGTAACTCCGAAGGTACAGACACACTCTCATACACACACACGCTAATTGAATATAAATATAGCCAGATTCTTGTTAGTCAAGTACTCGTAAATGCTTGTGAGTTTTAAATTTCTCAGACTTGGACGTCCTAACATCGCTTTTTCTTATTTCCTCTAATCTCTCATCGAATAAACGATTATCGCAAAATTGCACATGAAACATAAATCGAGTGCGCGATGACTTACTGAATTGGCCCTCTTCGTTCTCCTTCTACTCATCTCTTCCTTCTCGAGATGCAGTGCTGCGTGCGTGTGCCGCCTAATACAGTGAGAAACGACGATGACTAGTCTCTCTTTCTCTCTCTCTCGCTCTCTGACTCTTTGGCACATTGCTTATATATACATACTTACCTGTTTGCCTTGCTCTCGCGAGTTTCGCGGTCAGTCGCTATTGATAAGGCAATCGTTGAATTTTTTCACTCTATAAAACTATTCGTACAGGCCGTAGACTCTGCAGATTTATTACAAAGTGCTGTAAGTACTACGAGCGTTTCTGCACCGATATTCTGCAAGCTCTTATCTTCGTGGGTGTATGAGTGTACTGTTAAATTTTTCAAACTATTGCTAAGTGAAACAAGCTCACGTTTTATTTATAGTTAAATGGATCACAGTTGATGTCATTTGTTATCATAACCACCTACTCCATTTTCTGTCATTTGTACTTCATTGCCATGTATGTGTGGGTGAACATTTTTTCTTGTAAACCTCAGTTCAATTCATTCTGGTATGGTTGTTGAAATCATTTACATGTAATTGTTTTGTCCGTACAGTGTTTCTGTGGTGTTTAACATAGCTGCAATGATATGAGACCAAAGGAAGCAAACCCTGGCAGATGAGAAGAATTTACTGACTTTTGGTTGAAGCAGAATACTTAAAGCTACTGTGCTTCAAATTTTGAAATAAAATGGAAGCATCTGTGGCAGGTAGGCGGCGTGCTGCCACCAAGAGTTCTGCTGAAGATCAAGCTTTAGATCAAATCGCCAAAGAGGTATATTAGTTACAAGTTTTTGGACACTGTCTCTTGGATATTCGCACTTTGTTTTGTTCATTTGTTTGCATGCCATTTTATTTTTATTTTTTTTTCACTTTCAGTTGTTTGTAAAAGTGAGTAGAATTTGATAAATTAGCTTAAAATAACATTGATTATTTGAAATGTTAATATTATTGGAATTGCAGGCAGAAGCAAGACTTGCTGCTAGACGACAAGCTCGAGCAGAGGCTAGAGAAATACGTATGAGAGAATTGGAAAGACAGCAAAAAGAAGCAGAAGAAAATGCAGACAAGGCTTTTGAAATGGGTGGAGGTAAATATAAGTTAATAACTATAAGGTTTTTACTACTTTGACTATTAACTTAAATATTCTTATTTCCCATTAGCTGACGCAACCAGAATTATAAGGGTAACTCCAGATCCTGTCCGTGCTGCTCGTCTTTTAACTAATTCAAATAATTTTCAATCCAGTCGTAGATCTTCTGAAGATTCACTAGAGGACGCAGGTCTTGGGAGAGATCTACGAGTATGTATTTATTAGTTTATTTTGCTCATTTATATTATTTTTTTACAAATTGCCATTATGCTATCAATTTCTCAGACCGAATTAAAAGAAACAGAAGAAAAATTTCGCAAAGCAATGATTGCCAACGCTCAATTAGACAACGAAAAGTCTTCCTATGCATATCAAGTTGATTTGCTTAAAGACAAATTGGAAGAACTAGAGGAATCTATTGCTCAACTTCGACGTGAGCTTCGAGAAAAAAATCGTGAAGCAGAACAATTTAAGCGTCTCAGTCAAAAAACTAAAGAAGATTTAGAAATTTGTAGGGCTCAACTGTTAGAAAGGGACACTTTAATTGAAGAAAATGGTTTAGTCATTGTTGATGATGAAAGTGACGAAAATGAAGAGTCTACAAAAGAAAATGGACCAGTCTGTAGAAGAAGAGTGCTAGTCAGTACAGAAGCCGCAGAATTGTTACAAAATGCGGGTGAAGGTTCATTAGGTAAATTGATTATCATTAATTATTTTTGATTTAATGAAATTTTTTTAAATTTATGTGAAATTATTATACTTTTATGAAATTGTATGGGATTGGAAATATTATATAATTCATTTTATAAAATTTTCTAATATAATCTTTTTTATAGATGTTCGACTGCGAAAGTTTGCATCAGATAAGAAAGAAATGCAAGATGAAATTCGACATCTCAGGCTAGAACTAGAAGAAGCAAAACATAAAATAAGAACAGAACGAAATTCTGGCTCAGTTATAGGTAAATCTTTATTCTGACTGATATAAATTTTTTATATAGATCTTGACCAAATAATGAATTTGCTGTTTTAAGGTCTGTCTGATTCTGATGATATTCAAAGGGAAACAAATAAACTGTTATCGGATTGCAAATTCAAATTGCAAAAAGCTGAACAGGATGTATCAACTCTTCAAGCAAATGTTGCTAGATTGGAAAGCCAAGTTATACGATATAAATCTGCAGCTGAAGCGTCTGAAAAAGCTGAAGATGAATTGAAAGTAGAAAAAAGAAAATTGCAACGAGAAGTAAGTACATGCACGCATTATTGATTCAATTTGAATTATAATTCACAAAAGCAGAAATATTCAAAAAAAATCGAAATGTCAACATTTAATTTCAAATTTGTTACTTTCAGGTCAGAGAATCCCAGGCTCGTGTGGAAGAACTAGAAACTTCCAATTCTCACTTGCAGCGTCGTTTAGATAAACTAAAAAACGCCAAATCAGCTCTGCTTAAAGAGCTTTGATAGTTTGTCATGCTTGCATAACGAATAAATTCGGCTAAAGCATAACATGTAAATACGAAAAAAAAACATGAGGCTATTTTAGCTCAAAAGTATTTTAAGAGAAACTGCTGAACTGCTGAAATGACAACGCGTTTAAGCGTACTGTAAAGATAACGAGGCCAGAAATCGCCTCTACTATGGAAACATAAGACTTTTGAAACTCCGAATAATCGTTTCCAATGTTTTACCTATTATTGTCACGGCGATATTAACAAACTTTATATAGGTGTTTTTATCAATTAATGATTCGAAAAATACGATATATAACTTTGACTGTGTGAATTTCCATGGTCAAATATTGGATTAACTCATTATAAATGCAAGACTTTGTACCGTTAAAGCTGTTTGCATTTTTTCGTTTCATTTCGAACATCGTTGTTAGTCTTTTTTAATTTAAAAACTTTTCTAAATACCATTTACATGTTTGAGAAAATAGATCTATAGAATAAAAAATTGAACATGACTCAATGGTAGCAAATCGAGAACACAGTGCCTGTGACGATAATCGAAGGAGAGTCCAGTAAAGGCATTTGTATAGAAAAAAATTCCATCCAATGAAAGTAGAATTGTGTTACTGATCGACAGTAGCTACATTATCCTTTAATAGGCCTAAAATTTGGTCCAACGATAAATGTATACCAATGCGGAGTAAAGACTCTCTAATTGAAATTATTTATATATGTAATTATGTTCTTTATAGACTTTAACTTAAATACTACGTAACCATAATTGTATTTTGAACTATTGACTTATTACATTTTTGTTTTATCGCCTAGTATCTGTTTATTGATGCGATTTATTAATGTATTTTACCTGTGTATGATAAAATGAAGTTTTTTGTATTATAATGCGAATGTGCAGATCTAGAGCGCGTATATTTATATATATTATATGTAGAATACATATTATCAGTTTAAAAAAGTGTACACCTTTTTTTCAGCGCCTGACAGTTTTAACGACAGATACAAGGCGTTTGTTTTGTATGTCTTAATCATTGTTTACAGCACGAAAAAATATATGTATATCTTGTTTAAAAAAACGAAAAACAAATGAGACTTCACGATCTCTTTGACATTTTTTCAGCCACGCTCAAAAATGCATTTGTTAAACTTGACAAATTCGTGTTATAAAGCTCTTTATTAAACGATTCATAATTACTAAAAAAATTGATATGTCTACATTTTTTTTATAAAAAATTCAAGCGTGTTGAAATGAAACAATCTATATTAGTAAATCATATTATAATATTAAGTAGTGCATACATTTGAACATAATATGGAGCAAAGTTAAAAATTCTTGTTCATACATATACATATATTTAACGGATACAAAACGTTATACAACATACAAGACTATATGAAACTAGATAAAAACTGAAAAAAGCACGATGAATTTTAATGCATCGATCCTTTTCGCTTTGCCCAAGCTGGACTTTGAGCATCCGTCAGTGGTTTATTGGACTTAATTATTTGCAATGGTTTATAAACGGGCATTGGTCGAGCCTTATGTTCAGTCATCTTTCGAAGTTCCATTTGTTCGGCTTTTTCTTTTTCTAATCGTTCTTGTTCCTCGTGTTTCTTCATTTCAACTTCCTCCATTTCTTTTTTTTTCAATTGCTCTTCAAATTCTTTTCTCTGTTTAGCTCTTTTGTCTGTGTTCAGTTCAGTTAAAATAGCTGCACTTTTTTGTGATATTTTGCACTTGGGCTCAAGAATTTTCGGAATTGCGCCGTGAACTTTATTTTCTTGATTTTCAGTATTTTTTACTGGCAGACTGGATTTTTTAGCAGCCACAAAAGGAATAGAAGGGGTTTTCTTCAAAGTACTTCCTGGCTTAGTCAATGAATTGGATTTCGTCAGCAAATTTTCATTAGATCTCTTAAGAGAGCTCTTAATTTTCCCTAATTCATATAAGTTGTTGCTTAAAGAGCGTGTCAGTTTATTTGTAGTGCCGCTAGCTGGTTTATTGGCACTTGGAGCTGTAACACTCGCTGATTTGGCCAGATTTTCCGTTGATTTTTTCATAAGATTATCCCTAGATCGTCCTCGTACTAATACAGGTTTAAAGTCTGGAACTTTTTGAGCCTTGAAGGTTCTCATCTTCTTTTCTTCTTCTAACATCTGTTTAATCTTTTCTTCTTTTTTCTTTTGCTGCTCCTTGACTCTGTTTTCAAAACTCAATGAGCGTGTCAAAGTGATCTTTGGTTTATGTGTTGAATTATTCAATGGCTTTTGAACAGGCGTTCTGACTGCGGCTGGAACAGGTCGTGCATGAAATTCAGGTTTAACTTTTTCCTGTTCGGTTTGTTGTATATGTTTTATTTTCTCTTGTTTTCTCATCTGAATTTCACGATTACGAGCTTCAAAGCTAAATGGCTTTACTTTTGTATTTTCTTTCTTACTTTTGCATGGAATACCAAAATACAAAACTTCTTCATCCTGCAACAAATTATTTATGTAACAATTTTATAATTATACATTAATAATCAAAATAAGAGTGACTAACGATATTTTAAACTACCTATAAGTATACTAAAAGATATTACCTTTACTATAATTCCTTTTTCATCAGAACTAACAATAGATGGCACAGTTTTTACAACGGGTCGATGAGTTCGTTTTATTTCTTGACTGGATTTTTGAGCTATTTGTCCTTTTTTGGTTTCTGTTAGATGAAATGGTTGAGGGTTGGTGACTAATTTTTTCTCAACTTTTTTTAATGATGCTGGTTTTTTCAAAATATCTTTTGGCACAGGATTTGCCTTAATTTGATTTTGACGAATTTTATCTAGCTCTAATTTTTCTTTTTCTTCTGAACTTAAAACAGTTACAGGTCTTGATCTATTTTTACACATGAGGGCTGGAGATTGTGCTTTGGTAAGCTTCAATGACTGACTGCGAAGTTGTTCTGTTTTAGTTGTTTTAACATTGACAGTATGAAATCTTTGAGGGGTGACACGATGGAATTTTGAAACTGCTTCAGCCATACTCACAAACTTTTTTGGAAGAGTACCGGATGATTTATTTAAACTCATTCTTCGTTGATTTGTTATGCTTAGGCGTCTTTTCATTTGTCTTTTCCAAGCTTCTCCAGCTACAAGAGTAAACTTTTTCTTCAAATTGTTTGCAGGGGCAAAAACTGATGAGCTAGAAGATGCGAGTACTTTACTTTTTGCAGCATTTATACTATCATTACCTGTAGAGGTCACATTGGCTGTTTTATCTTGTTCTGGTTCAGATTTATCTTGAGAAGTATCATGTTCCGTGCTAGTATTTGTTATTTCCAATTTCAGTTCAGATGATTGTTCATTATTTGAACTCTCTTCTTCATCAACTTCAATATTTTCTTTATTACTTCCATTAAAATCTTCATCTGTTAAAAACCTCACTGACTTTTCTTTTATGGAATGGTAGTGTTCTTCTTCATTTTGAGTGCAAGAAGAATATTGCGCACACATTGATCTGGTAATTCTGTTGGGAGTTTTAAATTCTGGTGTATCTATCAAGCAAGATTTATTCATTGACTTATCATATATTTGAGACAACTGTAAATTATTCAATGCTTCACTTATAACACTTTCATATGTTCGTTCCTTGGTAGAACTATCCTTTACAGTTGAACTTTTTGTTGGTTTACCACTAACTACTTTTGCTGGTGTTTTCATTATAGAACTATCATTACCGTAGGATATTTCACTCAATGGAATTTTACTAGAATTACTTTTTTTCATTAACAAGAATGGGGAATCCAATGAGGCGGTTGATCCAATCTGCTCACGGTATTCTCTATTCCTCTTCAAAAAGTAATCATCCATTGATACTTGAGGACTTGGGGCAGTGAAGTCTGCCCATTGTGGTGCATCTATATTATCCATACTGCTAGCAGTGAATTGCCCTAATTTTATAGTGCGGAGTAAAGATTCTGGATTCGAGTCACTTCTTCGTCTGTGGCCTGACTCTGTGTTCAATTTTTCGTCCACGGACGAATTACAATCTAAAACATAATGTAAATTTTATGAATTTATTGGTTATTAGCTTATATGTATTTCGCAATTTTAATGAATGAGTCTATTAAAAAATTAAATGTACTGCAAATTTATTTTCAAACAGAAAAAATTAGTTAAAAAAGTGAAATGCTCCTAAAGATTATCAAAGGTTTTAATAGGTAAGTAACAGGAGAAATTGGAACGCAGATGGATAGTGACAAAATGATGTGCATCATAACAAACATGACTGACTTTTTAATTCGATATTTTGATTAATTGACTCTATGCAATGATATTATATCAATCGTAAATAAGGTGATATCAAAAAGGTAAGTCAAGATGAGAAATGAAACAGAAAACTTACCGTGCACAAGGTCCTCGGCCGATTTTGTTATGAAGGACCCCACGATGGCGGCCTTTTCTGAAAGTATTACCCAAAATAAATAGAAAAAGGTTGATTGGTGGGGTAATGGTTTAACTGCGCAGATTCTATTGTTTCCAATACATTTAGGGCTCACTTCCTCACACACTGTGTATCGCTGTCTTAAAGGTATACACGTCTGGCAGGCTCCAAGATAGGATCGCGCAATCCGCGACACGAACTTATTTCATCAGAATGCTGGTGGGTGCGTAACGGACTTCAAGCGTGTTTGAAAAATCTCAAACGGCCACAGCCGGCGAAAAATTCAAACTTGCACATAAGCGAGCGTTGATTGGCTGTGCAGCGTTAAAAGCAACGAGATTGGGCGGCGCCACCGTGCAGTGTGTGGCGGTGTAGTTTTGCAATTGACAGTTGATACTGCGCTACTGCTCCATTATCATAGAGTTGAAAATGTTAACATCTTACTTCTCGAACGAAAAAATGTACCAGCTCTGACTGTTTTGACAATTCGACAATGCAATTCCAGAGCTCAACAAATTACACGACTCATCGGCATCGTGAGATACCGCATAATTTCTCGAGCGATTTCGAAAAATGCGCCAATAGCAAATATCCCTACTTCAGTTGGAGGTTTTTGCATTCACAAATCGTAACACCCTATCGCACAGAGTATATTACCCGTAAAGCCGCGCAGAATGCAAGTCCCGACAGGATTGCAGAAATGGTCGTTTCAAAGGCTCTCCTCCCCACTCTTTGAGTTCTCGCGATATACGAGTAACGCGAGCTGCGTTGGGGTAGTATAGAGGTGAAAATCAGACCTACGCGCGGACGCCCATGAGCGTTGTTCGCTGGCCAAGTGCAGTAGCACCGAAACAGCTGATTCTGTCATAACACGGGGGCGCATTTAAAAGGCTCGTCGTGACTGCTGGTGTTGTTGATATGTGCTGTGCTCCGTTCTCGGCCGACAAAATCATAATATTGCTTAAAGAAGCAATTGAAATTACAAGAAGAATTAGGATGCGCGAGTGACTCGACTGGTCGCGCGCTGATATGCTTACGGTATCGCGGCAAAGAATCGCACTTGTAAGGCGATCGTTGTTATTCGTCGGGGCAACAACAACCAAGCCTGTTGCCGCGGCTGCTTTTACTTGGCCTACGACGGTGACGAACGCGCGAGAGCCGCTCGCTACTTGTTACATTATAGTCGCGTTCGCGAGCTTATTTAAAGTCGGCCTCGCAGCAGTAGCAGCTCTAAAGTTTGACAGTTCGCGAATCGTGCTCGCTCGGGCTGGATTGGATTTTCGTCATACGTATAAGCTGCGTCTCGCAGCTCTGGACTCGCTACAGGCCAACAGCGGAGCTGCACGTAAACGAGTCGCATAAAGGCGCGACGCGCACGATTTAACTATTGCATATAATAAATTATCCGCCATGTGGAAGCCGTTCGAGCCTGGAAGCTCGCCCATCGACTGGTGCGAGGGTAATTACAGCATTTCGCCGAGCATCGCCGAGTTCATGAATACCGTGAGTATTTATACCTAGCGGAAATTTATAGCTCTTTCTGCTCCGATGCACTGCGACTATTTTCTATGATGCGCATTAAAAAGTGAAAGATTAGAGCGAACGGCTGCGACGTGCAGCGAGTCGAACGTGCATTTTCTTTGTTCCGCGATCGCAGGCTCTCTTTGTTTGCTCGCACGCTTATATACATACACATGAGGAATCGCTCTCGGTGTCTTTCGCGTTTGCGGCGCCTCGATTTTTTTCACTTTTATTCGGATTCTGAGCTCGTTTGCTGAATAATAATCCAAAAAAAACTCCACTCCTTATTATCGATGCGAACGACCGAGGCTTTTTTCGTGATTTATACCATTTGTCGTCGCAGTGTCTTCGACTACGTGTGAGCTTGGCACGCTACACGCGTTTTGTATGTACTTTGCATAACTGGGTTTTGACGCGCGCGTGTTTTGCTCTGGCATTGATAAAATGACGAGTTGCAAATTTTATCGCGTATCGCGATTTTTCAAACAAATAAGATATAATTCGTACAGTTGTATCTATAAGCCTGTTAAAACACAAAATTGACAATTATCAATCGGTATATCGATATATTTTTGATAATAATTCAATTTTCTGAATTTTAATTATATTTATAGAACTCCGTTTTCAAATATTATGTTTTACTTATCATTTTGCTATGAACATCTTGTCCGATTTCCTATGCTATGTTAAGCTGCAAAGTTTCTCTACAACTAAAATATTTAAAACGATGAATTTTAACAAATGTACATAACATAATTTATTTTTTATAGCTTAGCAATGCTCTTTTTGTACTACTTCCTCCAGTGCTGATGCATCTTTTTAGAGATTATGGCAGATTTGTGAATCCTGGTATTCATGTAATATGGTTTCTTCTAATGGTAGTTGGTATAAGCAGTGCATATTTTCATGCTACTTTGTCATTAGTAGGTAAGAGTAATATTTTATAAGCCTCCTTGCACATTGCAAATTTTTTTTTAATTATTCAACTATTCAATTTTTTTAGGTCAATTACTGGATGAATTAACTATATTATGGGTATACATGGCTGGTGTTTGTATGTTCTTCCCTAGAAGATTTTTTCCATCTGTATGTCAAAATAGTAGAAAAATATTTTCATTGTATACAACTTTGGTTACTGTCATTGGTACTGTATTAGCTATGTTCCATCCAGCTGTCAATGCTTTTGCATTGATGACTCTTTCAATTCCTGCTTCTGTTTGTTTGGTCCTTGAACTGAAAAGGTAGTTATTACTCTGAAACAGACTTCTATAAATCATTTGAGTTTACAAAGTTAATTTTTCATTTCTTTTATTTCAGAACAAAATCTCAAAGAGTATATAGATTAGGTCTTCGATGTGGAGCCATCTTGCTTTTAGCCATTACTTGTTGGTTGAATGACAGATTATTTTGTGATACATGGCTCAATTTAAATTTTCCTTATCTTCATGCATTGTGGCATTTGTTTATTTTCATAGCAAGTTATACAGCAACTGTATTATTTGCATACTTTTCAGTTAAAGAAGAAAGACCTCATCAAACTCCAATGTTAAAGTACTGGCCAAGAGATGACTTTGAACTTGGTATACCATATGTTACAATTAAAAGTTACATCAAAATAGATCACAACACACACATATAGATATGATGTGCAATTTTTATATTATAACCAATGAAAAGGCTGATGATTTTTTATTTTTTAAAATGTTTACTATCAAGGGATAGAAAAAATTGTTGTTAAAAATATTTCAATGGCGTATAGTGATGCAGTTGAGACTGAGATGAGTATTTGAAATACATTATCCAGTTTATGAGTTAGTTCATTTTATATGCATAGAGTTACTGGAAGTTTAACAGATGAAACCATTCAAATCTAGAACAATTCTGTGACATCACTGAAATAAATTTTAAGAAACATTTCTTAAATTAAATTATTAATCAGGGAGTTTATGTGATATTTATATACATGTGCACTAACATAAATTATGAAAATGTATTTGTATGAGAAAATTAGGAGTATATATACAAAATAGTATTTGTACATAGAATCGTGTAAGTTTTTAAATTTTTAATTTTGATATCTGAATTATTACAATTCTGAATTACATCTTTCTAAAATTATTCTTATAACAACCGAGAAAACGAAACATACCCCATTATATAAACTAAAGCCAAATCGTATTATTCTAAAGTCAATTTTGAGAGATATTTTTAAATTACTAACATTATAATATTTTTATCGTGAGTATGTGTAATGTAAATAATCTGAAAATAATATAATAAAAAAATTAAAAAACTAATATTCTTGATTCATTTTTAACAACTGCTGTAAAACCGTAAGTTTGTAAAATAAAACGCAATGGTAATGAAAAAATATTTTTATTCAGAACACTTAACGGTGGAACATTGTACGTAAAGTAATGAAAATATTTCAAAAACATTGAGGTAAATAGCCATCAAAAAGCATGTAAAAAATGAAGCTTAAATAAAAAAATGCAAGAAAAAAATATGTAATCGTGGCTGAAATGAACTACATTACATGGACTCTCCCCTGTAAATGACGATGTTGTTATCAGTTTCGAAAATTTTAACTTCGTAGAGTAGTTCAGGTTTTGGCAGCAACTTTTTGATTTCGTCGAATACATAAATTGCAACGTTTTCAGTGGTTGACACAACGTTTTTAAAGTACGGAACGTCCTTGTCCAAATTTTTGTGGTCCAACTGGTCCATGAGTATCTTTTTCATGTAGACTTTCAAGTCCGAAATGTTCATGACCATTCCTGTTTTGGGGTCTACGGGTCCACGGACGGTTACTTCGACTGAGAGAAACGGAAAAAAAATCCAACAGATTTATCGGCTTTATTTGATTAATGTTGTCGATGAATTAACAAAGTCTACAGAAACATTGTGCACGGAAACATTACGCGTTCAACTTTTTTGAACTAGATTTATGCGGCACATTTTATATAACAAAATTTATCTCCCCCTAACGGATCGATCTTTATGCTGCTGAGTGCAGTTGCAATGATTACCGGGAATTGCAGTATTCAGAGAGGATATCATATTTTTTCAAATAAATAAACTGTAATATACATCAATTTAATTGCTTTTTAAAAATGATAAAAAGTAAATCAATTAAAAATCGATCGAAGTCAATGATTGCATAAAATGAAAATTACCGGTATAGTTGTGTCCATGGCCCCAATAATTATTGCACTTTCCATAAACATTTTTGTTCTCTTCGTCGCTGAGATGTGGGCTGAAAGAAGAGAAAAAAAAATTAATCGAAATAGAATTATCCAAAAGAAAGATTTACACATTATTAGAATTTGTTCCATCGGTCGAGTAATTGCCACTGAGTTGCTCAACAGGTTTCATTACATAAACCCGCGAGCCTAACAGAGATTTATATTTACGACGATGGTAGAGTCAAAGTGTCACAATAAAACGAAAAGTAAAAGTAGAGAGATAACTGCATTGTCTTTTAATTTATACGACTGTACCTGTGAAGCCTGTGACAGGACGATATGGACTCCTTTCTGGTGAGATATCCAACAGGTCGGGACATTGTTGTATTGATTGTTATTGGCGCAGAGCAATGCAAGGCAAGATACTGACTGCGCAAGGCGAGAGATGGATATTAAACAGAAAACCGAGTCGGCTTACGCAGCTGCGCTCGCGCAGGCAACGTCGATATAGCTCTTGTATAGCTTTGTGTCCCCTACTTTAGTGCATTTCTATATACACGCACACACTCACATTATCATGTATAACATGTTTAAAACGCAACATATAAAATACTTCGCGCAAAGACACGTTACGATATCGCGACGGCCTCTGTCAGTCTTGCACGTATATTGTGCGTACATGTGTAGTAGTAGTGGGATGCCAAGGTATGAAATTACCAAGAGTATTCGATTTCAAGGTCGACAAACTCTTCCTGGGGCGCGTTCATTGCAACTGTCATCCTATCTAGGTCTTTTCACCAATTTCTTTTACATCAACCCTTTAGCTTTATCTTTTTATTTGTATAAAAAATTGTTGCAATGGACATTCGACTAAGTTTACGAAAATGTTGATTGATTTTTTTTAATCGACTAGGACCGGCAATGACAAAGACAACGACCCAAGCATAACACGTGTCTGTATGAAAACAATTATTATTCTTATATCTGAGGCAAATAATTTGTAGCATTTACTTCTGAATGTACTTATATAATACTTAACACTTCTTATTTGACATGACACAAAACTATTTAACAGAATCATTGTGAAACCTTTTTACTTTTTGCCACTTTGTTGCTGTTCGATGCAGCAATTTCCGGTCACCCTTTTTGGTGTAAAAAAAATTAACTTTGGTAATATAGCGTGACATATAAGTGAATGAAAAATGTAATTCTCCAGTCTGTCGGAATTTGTTGCGGTCAAAAATGTACGTACCTGAATTTTTTTCTCGATCAGAAGAATAATATTAAAAACAATAGGTATTTATGCAATAAAAGTCGATTAGGAAAATTGAGTAATAATCTATAATGCGGACCGACAGTTACAAACAAAACATTCAACCGAAGCACATTTTTTTAATATTTCTTATTGGATCGTTTTTCAATAAATATAATACGATTATTAAATTGAAAAATATGAATCAACAATTACAATTATTATCAACGGCATAATTAAGAAAATCAAAAAATCTGTTATGATCACTGAATATAAAAGCTAAACTTTATCCACTTGAAGCGAGTTCTAATAAAAAATAATAAGAAATTTAATCAATTTAAGAAATTAATGCAAGAAAATTTAATGAGTATCAAATAAATAAACCAAAACTTATAAGTACACGATAAAATATTTTCATCATCAATTTTTTTCGTGGTGGTCTGTGAAGACAAATAAAAGAATTCCGAAAAATATGGGTTGAAAAATTTGTTATTGCACAATCGTTGAATTACTACGTGTTATACTTATTGGTTTTTCGATGTGTTTGAAGATTGAATATCCATGCGATTTTAAGACTTACTTTAAATTCGAATGTTTGACTTTGAATGATAAGATTAATTCTTATTGTCCGTATGGGTCGAGATATTATTAGGCTTTGCGCGCAAGACTGCTCATGTTTCCTATAAGATAATAATTCCTATAAGATGCTATTCAGTATAAGAATAAAGCGAATGTTTAAATTTTCATTGTGCTAAAACCAAGGCTGGTTTTCTCACGTCTAAAACGTGTCCATCCATATGATGAGTTCGGAGCAGAAAAGGCAACAAAGGAAAATGAAGATAAATTGGAGACTATGTAATGCCAGCTGAAGATTTCTCATAAAAATTAGGGCTTGGGATGTCGAAATCGTGGGTGATTGGATACGTGACGAACAAAGAGCAAGTAAGCGAAGCGATCGCTGCGATCCATCCACGTGCACGTACGAGTGTGTTACGGTAAAAATGGGGATCGAATGAGCTGCGTTCACTGCGCGAGTGGCTTTCAAGTTCCAAAAAATCCAAGTACGAAACTACGACTCGGGCATCCAGTACACACGTGTATATAATGTAGCATCAGTGGATTAGAAAAAGACGAGGGAAATGAGAGGCTGCTGGCATGTGTAGCTATGTATGTTAATAGATGCGGATCATTTCTCCTTCTTCTCTGGTTGCTCGTCGTGTCTGAAAACGATAGGTGCCTCGGTCGTGAGATATAAAGTGCTCGGCTTTTGTGCTGCAGGCCGCCGCGCGCCGCCGCACTGCTCCTAACTAACTGCTGCTCGGTGCGGGACCGCTCCGCCGGCGTTGCGGCGAGGCGCGATCGTTCGGCCAGCGAGAAGCGGACGCAGTAGTTCTCCGACTACCACAACACGCGCTCGCTCTTCTCTCTCTCTCCTCTCTCTCCCTCGCTCACCTCTCTCTAATCCAGTGTCGTATCGGAGGCTGCTAAACAATAACACACGACACACGCAACGCCAGAGGAAAGAGTAAATTTCGAGCTTTGCAACGATACATAGATTCATTACTGACGAAAAAAGAGAAGTAGCGAAAATGACTGTGGTCGACGTGCCGGAGCAGCAGCAGCAGCAGCAGCATGAGCCGCGTCAGCAGCCACTGCAGTGCTACCTCGCTCTCGAGAATGGCAGTTATTTCGCCGGCACGGCTTTCGGTGCCGCTAAACCCATCGATGGAGAGATCGGTGAGTTCATCCCCTATGCTGACAAAGATAATTACATTGATAACTCCGATTGCGTTACCTATACTCCGCACACATGCCGTTGGCTGCACGTGTGTGCTCGGTATCGCATTCGTACACGCTCGATGCGGCCACAAGTTCTCCTACACGTGGTGTAGCCTGCGCCGGCTCGCTCGTACTCGCCTCGCATGAGCACGTGTTTGACTTTTCAACGACAATGATATGCCATTTTTATTGTCGCTCCCGCTATCGCGACTAACATTTGCAATTGTCTACCCTCGATTACCGAGTAGCGAGGAGATTTTTTTCCATTGTCATCTCTGTACGTGTATCACAGGCATGTGCTCATTAGCATGCAGGCAAGGGGCCCAGAGATTAGAAAGTCCCGACGGGATCGCTAGAAATTTAAATGCCCGTTTTTGACAAAGATCGATTACCATTGTAAACACGACTCGGTATCGCTTACATAAACCTTGTTTGTACGTATATTACAGTAATGTTGATGTTTTCGTTTTCATTCATGCGTCAAAAATTCAGGAAAATATTCACGCTCATCGAGTGGCCGAATAGATCGACCGATTAACTGACATTGTATGCTCGCAGTTTTGTAATACCAAGTTGCAGAATTTACGACTTTACAATAAACACAGTGTTAAAAAACGAGCTTGTGCTTTTGAGAATATATGGCCTAAGATAAGCGAAAAATTGAATATAAAAAAATAGCTCTAGCGCACAATGTCATTGTCGTTGCAGTTTCAAGTTTGTCGACGCGTGAAATTTATGGAGTACACGATGCATATCAACGAATGCCAGCCGAACGATTTACGATATCGTTTTCGCTGTGACGAAGTACGCTATTCCGTCCTAACTTATTGTCCTTACGACGCGCGAAGTCGATACGCGTATTTACAATTTCGAGCGACGGAGCGAGCGTAAGAGACAAGATTTTTTTTATTCGTCTCGCTCTTTATCGTGGCACATAGCGTCGTCTACTCGAGACATCGGAAACGATCCGACACGTTTTTTGTCAATGGTGGCAAAATAATTCACGGACATTCAAGTGGCTACTTCAGCACTTGGAAGCGAAAAGCGATACGACCTGGGCCCCATGCGCACATACGCAGCTTAGCATCTTTACGCGCGCGTGCCGCAGCTCTTCTATTTGCTTTAGGAAACCAGATCGTATGTTTGGAAAAAATGCACAAACTCGACGCATTCTTGTACACAAACGTCGCGAGGCAAAAAGTATGAAACGTTCCTCGTTAATCCGCAATGCAAAATTTTCTTTCTAGTCTTTCAAACTGGCATGGTCGGCTATCCCGAATCGCTGACCGACCCGTCCTACTGCGAACAGATACTGGTGCTCACCTATCCACTCATCGGCAATTACGGAGTACCGAGCGACGAAGAGGACGAGCATGGCTTACCGAGGTATGAACAAAAACTTGACCTCTGAAAATTCATGCGTCCGTTTGGTTGAACCACGCGGGAAAATATAATGATGACGCGTACTTGATTATTATGCGCTTAATCGACGATTCATGCGCTGCTGCTGTTGCTGTAGTTTTTTTCACTTTTTTCCGAGATCGATCTCAAAGAAATCAATTGAACGAGAATTACGCATCACTGACTCTGCAAATTGAGATAACGCCGAGCGTTTTTTGTGCTTTTTCTCAGCGAGCCAATTCATATTTTCTCTCTCGACGATCTTTTAAATCTCTCGCGCATAGTCACATTTTCCGTGCTCGAGTATCGAATCGATGCTCGTGATTTATCTCGAGTTAATGAATTCGTAGATGACGCGTAATGCGCCGCACTTCCGCACATTTGCCCATCGCGTATCAATGAATCGAAATGTATGATCATAAATCGATGAACCGGCCGATAACCCCTCGCGCTTCTTGCCTCGTGTCGCGCAGCAGCAGCAGCAGCAGCAGCAGCTGTCACGTTCGGAAAGCATGATTTATGTAAATGATGATCACGATGTGTCGTGAACGCGTGGAATATACACGATGACATTGCAGATGGTTCGAGTCGCACAAGATCTGGGCAGCTGGTCTCGTGGTGAGCGAGCTCTGCGCCAAGCCGAGCCACTGGCGCCAGGTGCGCGATCTGTCCGACTGGATGAGCGCCCAGGGCGTGCCCGGCATACAGAACGTGGACACGCGCGCCCTCACCAAGATCATCCGCGAGCGAGGCACCATACTCGGCCGCATAGTCTTCTCTCTGCCGATCAGCTCGACGCCCATCGCCGATCCCAACAGCCACAACCTCGTGGCCAAGGTCTCCAGGGTGAGTGCCGCTGCGGCAAATTATTACGCGTCGTTCTCGAAAACTTGTCTAAGCTATCTGGATCTACTGTTTATAGAAAACGAAAACCGTCTACAACCCGAGCGGCTCACCCACCATCTGCGTGGTCGACTGCGGTCTCAAGTACAACCAGCTGAGATGCTTCCTGTCGCGCGGTGCACGGGTCGAAGTCGTTCCCTGGAATCACAAGTTCCAGAACGAGAAGTACGACGGCCTGTTCCTCAGCAACGGGCCCGGCGATCCGAGCATGTGCAAGGAGACCTTCGACAACATCAGAAGCGTCCTCGCTTCCAACAAGCCCATCTTCGGCATCTGTCTCGGGCACCAATTGCTCTCGCTCGCTGCCGGATGCAAGAGCTACAAAATGAAGTACGTATTTTGTTCCTTCATTTCCAACACATCCACTCGAGTATCGATCTAATACTTTTACGATCTTTACAGATACGGTAACCGAGGCCACAATCAGCCGGCCGTCCACCACGGCACCGATCGCTGCTTCATGACCTCGCAAAATCACGGATTCGCCATCGATCCGCAGAGTTTGCCCGAGGATTGGGAGGTGCTGTTCACCAATGCCAACGACGCCAGTAACGAGGGTATCGTACACTCGAGTCTGCCCTACTTCTCCGTCCAATTCCATCCCGAGCACACGGCTGGACCGCAGGATCTCGAGTGTTTGTTCGACGTGTTTCTCGATACCGTGCGAGATCACAAAAGCGGCCAGAACATCGATATCAGCGTGAAGCAGAGACTCTGCAATGCCTTGAAGTACGAGTCGAAACGGCCTCCCATCGAAGCCAGACCAAAGAAGGTCTTGATCTTGGGCTCCGGTGGTCTCAGTATCGGCCAGGCTGGTGAATTCGATTACTCGGGTTCTCAAGCCATCAAAGCTCTCAAGGAAGAGAACATCCAGACTGTCTTGATCAATCCCAATATCGCCACTGTGCAAACTTCCAAAGGCATGGCCGATAAGGTTTACTTTTTGCCGATCTTGCCCGACTACGTAGAGCAGGTCATTCAGTCGGAGCGTCCCGATGGCGTCCTGCTGACCTTCGGAGGCCAAACTGCCCTAAACTGCGGTGTTCAGCTTCAATCGCGCGGAATCTTTGAAAAATACGGAGTGAAAATCCTCGGTACGCCCATCGAGTCCATCATCGAGACGGAAGATCGCAAACTGTTCGCGGAGCGCGTCAGTGAAATCAACGGCCAAGTGGCGCCGAGTTGCGCGGTCTACTCCATCCAGGAAGCCATCGAAGCCGCCGAGAAGCTCGGCTATCCCGTCATGGCTCGAGCCGCCTTTTCCCTCGGCGGTCTGGGCTCCGGCTTCGCCAACACCAAGGAAGAGCTGAAGGCGCTGGCGCAACAGGCTCTCGCCCACTCGTCGCAACTCATAATCGACAAGTCGCTGCAAGGCTGGAAGGAGGTCGAGTACGAGGTGGTTCGCGACGCCTACGACAACTGCATCACCGTTTGCAACATGGAGAACGTCGACCCGCTGGGCATCCATACGGGCGAGTCGATCGTCGTCGCGCCCAGTCAGACCCTGTCCAATCGAGAGTACAACATGCTGCGCACCACCGCGGTCAACGTCATCCGCCACTTTGGCATCGTCGGCGAGTGCAACATCCAATACGCCCTCAATCCCTTCTCCGAGGAGTTCTACATAATCGAGGTGAACGCCCGACTATCACGCAGTTCGGCGCTCGCCAGCAAAGCCACGGGCTACCCGCTCGCCTACGTGGCGGCCAAATTGGCCTTGGGCATTCCACTGCCGGACATCAAGAACTTGGTCACCGGCGAGACGACGGCCTGTTTCGAGCCCAGTCTCGATTACTGCGTCGTCAAGATTCCCAGATGGGACTTGAGCAAGTTCCAACGGGTGAGCACGAAGATCGGCAGCTCGATGAAGAGCGTCGGCGAGGTCATGGCCATCGGCCGCACCTTCGAGGAGGCATTCCAGAAGGCCCTCCGCATGGTCGACGAGAACGTCGCCGGCTTCTGCCCTTACCTCAAGAAGGTCAACGAGGAAGAGCTGGAGAAACCCACGGACAAGCGGATGTTCGTTTTGGCCGCGGCTATGAAGGCCGGATACACTACCCAGCGACTCTGGGAGTTGACCAAGATCGACAAGTGGTTCTTGGAGAAGATGCGCAACATCATCGATTATCAAAGCCTCTTGGAGAATCTCGAGCAGACCAAGCTCGAGTACGACACGCTGCTGCGCGCCAAACAGTATGGATTTTCCGACAAGCAGATAGCCGTGGCCGTGAAAAGTACCGAACTGGCCATTCGCAAGCAGAGAAAGGAAAACAAGATATTCCCGTTCGTCAAGCAGATCGACACGGTCGCTGCCGAGTGGCCAGCGAGCACGAATTATTTATACTTGACTTACAACGGTACCACCAACGATTTGGGATTCAATGAGGGTTACGTCATGGTTATCGGTAAGTCGTTGTCGCGATGAACTTGGATCAATTATGTTTCACTGTGCTCTAACTCGGCTACCGAATTTTTTCAGGTTCGGGAGTCTACAGAATCGGCAGCTCGGTCGAGTTTGACTGGTGCGCCGTGAGTTGCCTTCGAGAGCTCCGAAATCTCGGCAAAAAGACCATCATGGTAAATTACAACCCGGAGACGGTGAGTACGGATTACGACATGAGTGATCGGCTGTACTTCGAGGAGATCTCCTTCGAAGTCGTTATGGACATCTACGATCAAGAATCGCCCGAAGGTATCATTTTGTCGATGGGCGGCCAACTGCCCAACAACATTGCAATGGACCTGCACAGACAGCAGGCGAGAATTTTGGGCACGTCTCCGGAACAAATCGACGGAGCGGAGAATCGTTTCAAGTTTTCCAGAATGCTGGACAGAATCGGAATCTCGCAGCCAAGGTGGAGAGAGCTCACGGATTTACAGGCTGCCGTGGAGTTCTGCCACGAGGTCGGCTATCCCTGCCTCGTGCGACCATCCTACGTACTCAGTGGGGCGGCCATGGCTGTTGCCCATACGGACAACGATCTTCAATCCTACTTGAAAACCGCCGCTAGCGTCAGCAAGAAGCACCCTGTGGTCATTTCCAAATTCATCCTCGAAGCCAAGGAAATCGACGTCGACGCCGTAGCCTATAACGGCAATATTCTCTGCATGGCAGTTTCCGAGCACGTAGAGAACGCCGGTGTGCATTCTGGCGATGCCACGCTGGTCACCCCGCCCCAGGACATAAATGCCCAGACTCTGGAAAAAATCAAAATCATTACGCGACAGATAGCTCACAACTTGGAGGTCACCGGACCCTTCAATATGCAGCTTATCGCCAAAGACAACGAACTCAAAGTCATCGAATGCAATGTTCGCGTTTCTCGATCGTTCCCCTTCGTTTCCAAGACTCTGGATCACGATTTCGTGGCAATGGCCACGAAGTTGATCGTCGGTGAGCCAGTCGAGCCCGTCGATGTATTGGCTGGCTGCGGAAAAGTTGGCGTCAAAGTTCCGCAATTCTCCTTTTCGCGATTGACCGGCGCCGACGTGATGCTTGGCGTCGAAATGGCGTCCACGGGCGAAGTAGCTTGTTTCGGTGACAACCGTTACGAGGCATATTTGAAGGGCATGATGAGTACAGGTTTTCACATTCCGCAAAAGGGAATTTTGTTGTCTATTGGAACGTACAAGGTATTAACATTTAAAGAAAGTCTACTTTTATATTGATTTTTTATTGAATCAAACTAATCGATATCGATTTTTCAGCACAAAACTGAGCTTCTGCCTGCGATTGCTAGTCTTCAGAAGATGGGATTCAAGCTATACGCTAGCATGGGTACAGCAGATTTCTATTCAGAGCATAAAATCAACGTAAGTCTAGTACTAACTGAAACTCTTGTAAAACTATGAATATTTTTTAGCGAAAAATTAAAATGTCAAAATTATATCAAAATCCTCAGGTTGAACCCGTGCAATGGACGTTCGAAGATGTAGTGGACAGCGAAGACTCAAGCCCGAGCGAGTTGCGAAATCTTGCCGATTTCTTGTCGAAGAAGCACTTCGACATGGTCATCAATTTACCGATGCGCAACGGTGGTGCTCGTCGAGTGTCGAACTTCATGACCCACGGATACCGCACTCGAAGACTCGCTGTAGATTACTCGGTTCCACTCATCACCGACGTCAAGTGTGCCAAGCTGTTGGTCGAGGCGATGCTCAAACTAGAAGGCAAGGCGCCGCTCATGAAGACCCACACGGACTGCGTGTCGTCGCGCCGTTTGGTTCGTCTGCCGGGCTTCATCGACGTGCACGTGCACGCTCGTGATCCAGGCGCGACGCACAAGGAAGACTTTGCCTCGTGCACGGCTGCTGCCCTGGCCGGCGGAGTTACCATGATCCTCGCCATGCCAAATACCGATCCCGCTATCGTAGACCAGCAATCCTTCGCAATTGCCAAGGAGGTGAGACTTAGGAATGCTCGTTAGGAGCCCCGTGAGTTGTCGAATGTTTAATTTTACTCCAATTTTATTTTTTAGCGTGCGAAAATTGGTGCTCGTTGTGACTATGCTCTTTACGTCGGTGCATCGTCCGATAATTACACCCACATATCGGAAATGGCTCCGTCAGCTGCTGGTCTAAAGATGTACCTCAACGAAACCTTCACAACTCTTCGTCTCAATGATCTCACTGTTTGGGGCAAGGTTTGTACTGGAAAACTTCTAGATGAATATCAATATTTTCCCCGAAAATTTTACGAATAATATCAACATTTTTTTCAGCACTTTGAACATTGGCCTCAAAAATATCCGATTTGCGTCCATGCTGAGCGCCAAACTACCGCAGCTATTTTGCTTCTGGCTAATCTACACAACAGGCCGATACACGTGTGTCACGTTGCCCGAAAAGAAGAAATCCAAATTATTCGAGCCGCGAAGGAAAAGGTAAGCTTTATCTCTTGGAAGCAATTTTTATGTCTATCTGAATAGTAAACAATTTTCATCAAACTTGTTATTTAAATATTCAATCTTTCTAATATTTTTTTTATAATTTAATCATTTACAACCGTCTTTAGGGTCTGCCCATTACATGTGAAGTGTGCCCTCATCATTTGTTCTTGACCGAAGAAAATTTAGCAAAGATAGGCGAGGCCAGGGGTCAAGTGAGGCCAACGCTGGCCACTAAAGAAGATGTTCAGGCTCTTTGGGACAACATGGATATCATTGACGTTTTCTCTACAGATCACGGTAAATATAAATCCTAATTTTTTATCTTCGCTGAAATGATGAAAAATTAATAAAAAATTTAAATAATCATGAATATTACTCCGTATATTACAGCTCCCCATACAGTGCAAGAAAAATCTCGTACATCTCCACCGCCACCACCAGGTTATCCAGGTCTAGAAACAATTTTACCATTGCTTTTGAATGCTGTGAATGAAGGAAAATTGGAAATGGAGGTACGCACTTGAAATTTCGATCTTATATCTCAACTGAACATAAATCAAACCAAGCAATGAAATGTTTTATTTTTATTTTATTGTCTATAGGACTTGATCAACAAATTTTATCGTAATCCAAAACGCATCTTCAATCTGCCCGATCAACCAAACACGTACGTCGAAGTTGACCTCGATGAGGAATGGGTAATTCCAGAAGCCATGCAGTTCACCAAATCTAAGTGGACTCCGTTCGCCGGCATGAAAATTCGCGGTGCCGTACATCGCGTGGTTTTACGAGGTGAAGTTGCCTACATCGAGGGACAGATTCTCGTCAATCCGGGCTTCGGTCAAGATGTGCGCGAACTACAGAAAAAAGTCAAGATCGTCACACCCTCGATGCACACGCCAACTGCCGAGCTCATGAGTCGACCAAGCTCTGCTGCCGATGTTTTCACGTCGCCGAATCAAAGGAAGAATCTATATGAAGATGATGAGCCTTTGGGTGAGTAATAATTGATTATGAAATATTCAAAATGATTTTGAGAACATTATCATTCATTGTTTTTGATATTTTCCTAGATGCCTTTGGTCATTCAACAAAATTATTATTGGGTCATGGCACCGATTTCGTACCAGTACAACGAGCCGTATCTCCTTTGCCATTCACTAGTGCAACCCGTCACAAAGGCGATAGTAATCCTAATTTATTCGTCCAACCACTGCCTCATCCCACTTCACTAGTGTCGCATCACCATGGCCTCAACGGACACCATATTCTCTCAGTTGACATGTTCAAAAAGGAACAGCTCAAGGATATTTTCGATATTGCTCACGATTTCAGAAAGTCTATTTTAGCTGATCGATCATTGGATCATATTTTGAGGGTAAATTTGAGTTTATTCTTTCATTTTTGTACTACACTTAACTAAACCGATACTATAATTTCACCATAATCATTACAGGGAAAAGTGATGGCCTCCATGTTTTACGAAGTAAGCACAAGAACATCTTGCAGCTTCGATGCTGCCATGCAGCGGTTGGGAGGACGAGTCATTCACATGGATGAAATGAAATCGTCAACTAAAAAAGGAGAAACTCTAGAAGGTACGTGCAATATATACAATTATGATGTATTTCGTGCACATATTGAACTTTTAATCAATCGATTGTATGGTAAATGATATTTGCAGATTCCGTTACCATAATGGCTGGATATGCTGACGTTGTAGTACTTCGACATTCCGAACGCGGTGCAGTCAATGTAAGTTCAGTTTCATTCTTCGAAATGTTGATTTTTCTACATTATCAAAATAATCGAAACTTTTTTTAAAAATTTTTTACAGAGAGCTGCGATGCGTTGTCGCAAACCGTTGATCAATGCAGGTGACGGCATTGGTGAACACCCAACTCAAGCACTCTTGGATATTTTCACTATAAGAGAAGAAATGGGTACTGTAAGAGGATTGACCATTACGATGGTCGGTGATTTGAAGAATGGGCGAACAGTACATTCTCTCGCAAGGTTTGATACATGTTTTTCTGTTTACATTATTTCATTTAAGGCATAGAAATGTATCAATTAAAATGAATATATATCCTGGATCAACGTTCCTTTAATCTGATGCCATGACGTATGTTTGAATAATTATGAAGTCTTCGTGACGTTACGATCGTCATTTCAATAATGATTATTATGCAAAATGACTGACAAACAAATAATAGCAAATTCAATGCAAATATTTATTATATGAATATCGTTTTATAATGTGCGTTATTTTATCATTTCAAAGGTTGTTGGCTCTCTATGAGAACGTTCAACTCCGTTACGTCAGTCCACCAAACTTGGAAATGCCAGAAGAAATCGTCAAATTTGTCGCCAGCAAAGGGACACCTCAGGAGAGATACAATCGACTCGAGGATGTATTAGCCGAAACTGACATTCTCTACATGACTCGTATTCAACGTGAGAGGTTTGATACTCAAGAAGAGTACGATAGGGTGAGTCTAGACCTCATTAAAATTCAAGCGATGTCTTTTGTTTTCGATTATATTCAAAGTACAAATTTCTTATTCGCTTTATTTGTTACCGACAGGCATGTGGACACTTCGTCGTAACGCCTCAATTGATGACGCGCGCCAAGAACAAGATGCGCGTCATGCACCCACTACCAAGAGTTTTCGAAATCAGTCCAGAATTCGACAACGATCCAAGGGCTGCTTACTTCCGACAGGCTGAGAATGGCGTTTACGTACGTATGGCACTGCTGGCCATGGTACTTGGACGTTGTTAATGATTTTTCATGCATACTGACATCTTGGATTTTCCGATGCAAGCAAGACTACGGTTTTTTCGATCCAAGAATTTTCATTAGTTTTTAAGCTGCCTTTTGGGTAAACTACTTGATTTTTATTCGTAACTTTCACTACTAAGACTATTGGTGCTAAATTGGTACTCAATGAACGTAGATGTATTCCAGTTTTTACATCTTGTAATTCAACTGGATATTTCGTCTTTTTTGTGATACTTTTTTAACTGTTTATAACTGGAAAAACGACGTTTTAAATACTTTTATGTGATAATCAAGGAAAATTTTAACCATAATATTTTATATATTTTTTCATTGCATTGAACTGAAATATTTCAATCAATTTACAATTGATGTGTAAGTCAATAAGGTTGTGAAACGCTCAATAGTTGATTATTATTTTCAATAATGTTGTATGTGCCATTACATATTTTTTATTTATTTCCATAAGTATTTTAAAAAAGTTGCTATATATTTTACATATGAAATTATTTTGAGGAAATACAGACATGGAATCACTAGATACTACAATGTGGAAGTTTCTTTTATTTATTGACATACTTTATATTCAATAACATTCAGATCAAAGTTTAATATTTAGTTTTATATGGACGTACTTTTTCATTAATCTGTTTCGTTTACACAAAGCTTAAATAAGGTCAAAAATAAATAAAAGTAGATGACTTTCACACCAAGTATGCATCAGGTGTGCGGTTTTTACGACTAATACTTTAGTAAAAAATATTAATCACATTCATTTCTTGTGAGTTTTACATAAAAATAAACTTTAACTTATATTACAATTTATACAATTTTAAAGTCTAAATAATTAATATTATGAAATATTATCACAATCGTTAGTTTACATGACGTATAAAATATATGTTCCAATGGTTCTCCTTGGTAAAAAATCAACTATTTTTTTCTAAAATTATGTCTATTTCAATCGCTGCAACTTATTGTTGACACATACGATTTATTATTTGACGTAATCAAAGTTACGCTGACAAATAATCAGTTACTTTTCTAAAATCTACATATTTTGTTCCCTTTGATACATTTTCTTCAAAAAATACTTGTGTCAATGTACTCTCATGTTCCATTTAAGCAAAATGATAATATCATTTTAAAAAAGTTATCATTTGAACGGTGATTATTATCAAACAATGGCGTCGAGTTGACCCGCGGGTACCTGGCTCGAGCCGTTTGGGCACATGTCCGTGGCAAAGCACGTAGAATCGTCTTGAGGCGCTTGGCGATTCGCTCGACCGATCACTGGCATTTTCAGACGTGACTTTCGCTTGTGCATTTTATTGAGACTTTCAGTTTTCCTGCGCAAAGAATGATAATTTTTTCGATAACATATATCACGGCTTTAATGTGTACTTTTCATTTCCTCGCGCTCATGATCTTGAATCATTTCATTAATAAAATCAAATCTTGACTTACTGAGTTCTACAGTCTATGAAGAGGCCCATTGAGAAAAGGAATATTACGGCGGCGATAATGCCAATAACGACGACGACCAGCGTCACTATAGCATCCTCCTCTTCGTTCGTCAACGGCGACTGAGTCGTCGACCATATCGCTCCTTCTGTAACTATAAATCGTACGCATTTAATCGTTATGTCTTCCAATTCGAGATCATAAATTATCGTATCGGATTCTGCAAATACGTAAAATCATTCAAAGTTCCATGGTAACGAGGTATTCTATCGCAAAGAAGCAAAATACATCGATTGTGATGCGCTTGGAATAGATAAACAAAGAGGCAAAAAATTGAAATCCTATATTAGGAAAACGTATCATTCACGAATTTTATACGCATATAGATCGTACAATACACGTGTTTTATTGTGTGCAGAATGAAAGGTGTCTCGAGATATTTACGCAATCAGAACATTGAAATACGTTGCATCACGCGCACGATAGCCCGCGTAATAGTCGAAAATTTGACTTTTGCAGCCAACGTTCGGTAATACGACGATGATGCAGCGCTTACAGCACGTCGCGTCGTCCGATTCCTGAAATTAATACATTTTTTTTCGTTCCGAGATAATCGCATGTTTATCCAGTGTAGCTAGCGCAAGCTTCGGTAACATGCGCAAATAAGCGATGTGCGTGCCGCTGGAATCAAGTGCACGATCAATTGGCATTAATTCAATTATTGGCTTTACTCCCCCGTTGAGGCAGATATAGTGCACGCGGAGAACTGCAGCTGAGAGAACGTCGAGCACTATACTCTGTCTCGTCGACTATGATGACCACTTCCGCGCATTTGTGCGTGTGTACATTGTGCCATCTTCCACTTTTCGCCTATTTCTTTTATAGTACCTATGTAGTCGTTTCAATTCTCCATGGACTCTTCGTTGAATGCGCCGCGCGAGGCTTTATAAATAGTACATACTCCGGCGTCGACTCGCTGCACAGTATAATGTGCCACTCACCCCGTACGCTGTAAATTACGCGCATACGTACGGCCCTAGCCGAGGTCGATTGTAATATCGACTATATATGGAGATGCTGTAGTCGAGCGTTTTGTCGCGTGAACGAGCACCGATTGTGCCCAACGAACGATTAATTTATTCAACTTTCTTTACGAACTATAGCGGTAACGGACACAATAATTGAAGGATGACTTTTTGTCGAAAGTTGCAAAAATAAAAGTATCACGCAATACAACGATCGATCGATATTATTCGAAAACAAACCTTTCAATAAATCCTGCCGGACAACTTGTTGTTTCATGGTGTTCCTCCGGTAATACCCGACGTAAATTTTGTTTGCCTGCGCGCATCAACGTGGGAATTCCCAAAGTGAGAAAAGGGTTTTTAATTAACGCGTCGCGTTTAATTAATACATCCAGTTGCGTGTTTGTGAACGAACGAGTTCGAATCAGATGCAGTGATATTTTCTTTCATAGATCAGAGAGTGTGTTTCCAACTGATTAGTGTGAAACGTCCGAAAAAAGTCCCCGTATGGTTGGATGATTCAGCGAATGCTTCATAGATAATTCATCAAATCGATAAAGTTTAGTCATCGATGTGCGCGCGGATACTTGTCTCTCTCTCTCTCTCTCGCAATAATAAATAAGTTCCGACATTCGTCGCGTCCATATGCACATCTCTCGTACGCTCCAAGGATTGCATTTATTACGATACAATACGTGCGAAACCTGCGATGATTTGTCGCCGCGATTAAACAGCACCGACTCGCGGATTATCAGCAGGACGCGAACGTGCTCTATCTCACTGTTGATTCGAGGTAGGAATTGTCGCTCCTGCCGCGTGTTCTTTTCGATATTCGTGCGATTCCTCGCCAAGGGTTTCATCGTCGGCAAGACTCGAACGGATCAAACATCATATTACGCTATTGATGATGCGTGCCGTAACTCGGCTTATCATGCAAATTTTTGCGTCTTCAATGGGGGGATGCATTATTGATTCTTCGCGCTTCTTGACTTTAAATCAATTGAATTTTTATCTATTCCGTTTGTCATTATAATTTCTTTATCCTGTACGCAATGTACGGTCATCGAGCGCGTCATCCTCGTGCGCGTATATTGACGCATTAATTAAATAACGAACGTATGAATTTTTCAATGTAATTTCAAGGAGCTCAATGTCAATGCCGCGCGATAAAACGATCGCATACGTATACGCGCCGCGACACGCGCTTCAACCAGAAAACGTTCGCTTTCGCGATAATCGTATTGAATTTCTCTCTCGAGCAGATCTCGCGTTTTTTTCATTATTATTCCGAGTCATAGCGGAAAAAAGGCGTAATCGTCAAGGGATGAGGCACATGGCTCGCGAAACACCAATTATTCGAATAACTTTTTTTCCATCAAGTTTTGCGCAATCGCTCTTTATACCATGTGCCCACATTGTGACGTCGGAGCTTTACAGCTTTATAGATACGATAGCTATGTGCTTGCTAAACTTTCGATTAAGATTAGAGATAAAATTGGTTCGGTTTGAAATTGCTACAAATTTGATGAATCACAGTTCAAATACGACGAGATATATTTAAAACGAAGAAATCGATGCTGGTGCGTTGCGGCTTCTATGGTATTTCGATGCACGCGTGTTTTTAAAATAATTCACTCACACACTTGGAATGGAGTTATTTTGGCATTTCAATGATTGACTTTATCGAAATGATTTCAAGAATGAGAAAGGCAAAGCGAATAGACACACACACATAAAATAAGCGCGTCAGGTGTAGCGCCAACGAAGCTATAGTATTTTTCCGTCCAATTTAGAAATACAAGTTTATTATCTTCGTTATTGAATCAAACTCATGATTGAATAAAACGTTGAGCATCGACTTTAGATCCGGTACAGACTATCTCGCGCGTGCTAGAAAATTACCGGCGAGAGTTTCTCGCGCGATCAGTACGTAGGAAGGCCAGGCCGGCTTCGAGACGTATCGGCGCCGCCTATGGCGAGCGGTCACGAGCGAGAGACTACTTCTCCATAAGACTTGGAACGAATCTGGGTTAAATATTTCCGAAGCGCTTCGAACTGCAGCTGTGCGCACCGGCCACAGCTTCGGACGCGACAGGTACACGAGATTCTGCGCGACGAGAGGTTGACGCGTGCAGTTTTGTTGATTCAATTGTATTACGATGTACGCGAGCGCTGCGCTATGAGAATAATTTATACGTATCCGACAATGACACAGATAGTCTGCTATGTGCCGTGTCGCGGGACTAATTGCCGTGTCGCATTATGATAATAACTTAGAGTTTCACTGGACGATCGAAGAAGAAAAGAAGAAGAAGAAAATCAAGTGCAGCTGACGGCTGAGTGGCTCGCGATGCACTCGAGGCACAGACACACGACGGCTCGCGCAACTCGGCTTTCATATTTATTTATGGAAATCGACGATCGATCGGACAAACAGTCGGAGAAAAAATAATGCAAGGCCGACTGTTTCGATGATTCGCGCATAATTCGTTATAGCCTTTTTTCGTTGATGCACGTGGTGACAGTTCAATGCAGCGCCGCGCACCGTGTACGACGCTCAGAGATCCAACAATGAAACCCAAATATATGTACGGGAGACCTGCACGGTAGAGAAAGTGAATCGCCAATTCGACGCGGTGTTTTTAACGACTTTGCTAGTTTGCTGCTGTGCACCGCACGTTCATGTACTTGCAGCGCGAGTTAACGCGAACGGCGGCTGCCTCTCACTTTGCCGATTTGTTACAATCGATTCGTAACGTTTTGAGCGCACGTAATGTCCGCATATAATATACTCACTTTTAGCCGTGACGTTTTCCATCGCCATCGAAAATGCTTTCAGGCCTTCATTGGCGCACTCGATCGATTAGAAAAACTCGACTCGAAAGCTCACAAATTTACTTCAAGTTGATGTACGAATCACCAACACGAGTATGCACGAGTATATATACCGATCTCCGCGCGACGTCTTGCCGTTAGCAGGCAACGCGAGCGACTGACTGAGCGCAAAGTAAACGACTGCTGCTTCAGCGCTGCTGCTGCGTCCACTGCGACTCGTATACGCTCGCGGCTATTATATACTACGTATACGATATAGCATACAACGTGCATCGAGATACGCATGCTACGAGCATAATGCGCCCGACTCTATCGTATATGCATGTATCGTTCCACACATGTGCGGAATAATGAGAGAGCGAGGAAATGCATTAGACACGTTCTCGACTCGATATGCACTTGCTTCGACTCTCCGATACGACCTAATGAGCTTTTCTTTCGTACGTAATATATACTAATATCTGATGGAGGGCTCTGTGGCTGATGTTTCGATCGCGGTATATATCATCTTGATTAATCGCCGATCATCTATGCTACTTCAACAGTTTTACTTGAAATTACTATTTTTCATTTTTAGGCGTTTATGCACGAAGACTCACAATTGCAATAAATAACATGAATTACTTCAAATAAAATTTTATCCAATAAATTATACCTTCACGGACCAGAAAATATATTGTTTTATTAGTTTTTCATTTCATTTTTTTCCTCGTCTCATTTACTTATACAAAACTGATCTCAATAAAAAAAGCTACGAATCTTCTTAAATTCGATTTTCGTCAAACACAATTGATTACTCATCTATTTGTTAAATCATTCGAGATTAAATTTTACTAAATTCGTTGCATGTAATATCATAAAAATTTCACATTTGCTTTGATATCGTACAAATATATATACAATTATACATTCTATCTAATGGAATCGTGATCATTATTTAGCGTGAATTTTCGATTGACGCTAGAGTAGCTGGAAACACTTTGGCATTGACTAGTTCAAAAATTTGTCTTTTAATTTGCTCTAACTAGTGCGCCACAAAGTCTTTGAACGAATAAAAAGCATCGGCTCCGTGCAGTATACCGGCAACGGTACTTAGTGCCTGAAAATTGAAAGATAGAACGCGTTAGAAATTGTTGTCTTTTGCTTACTCACAAGACATTTCTACATTTCAGCGTGATATGAATAAATTGATTTATACGCAAATGAAAAATGTCTTGGGCTCGTATGCGCGTCTTTTAGACATTGTCTAGGTACATTGTGAACTTACGTAAACACCAGTCATGCCATAATAAACGCTCGGCGTCGTGAAGCTAATCGTCCATACGAATATTTTCGTAGCAAACGCCATGTAGACTGCCGAAGTCAAGTAAAAGAAGCAGGAGACTATGTTAAACATTATTTCCTAGGAACAAAGACAAAAGATGGTTTTATAACGTCCATGGAAATATTCACATAAAAAATTTGAATCACGCAAATAACTTACGAACAAGGAAGCTCTTATGAGCCTGTAGGATCTTTCCGAGACGATGTAGATGAAGAGCAGAATGGCCGAGGTGAAGAAGCAGGCCGAAGACGTGGTCAAGGATCCCTCGAAGGCCGTGCCGATGGTCGCGTGATAACGAAGCCCGTACTCGATCAGCAAGTACTGAATGACACCGCTGAGCAACTGTTGCGGAAAAAACGAGCCCAATCAGATCCACAATCGCTACACAAGAGCAATCGAATGACTTTGGTTTTTTTTGTTTTTTGCACTTACGGTCTGTACGAGTTTCACCAGTCCAACCGTGCTGGCGAGGAACGAAAAATGTATGCAGGTGCAGCAGCGCACGAAGCAGCAGGAGCAGCCCTCCTGAGCCGGCGTATCCGTCGTGGCCATTTTTATGATGGGACCGCGTGGACTACTGCTGAACGCGCTGCTCGGCTTTTTCGGCCCATCGGCACGCGCGAATTTGAACATTTTTTTCTATGGCTTTGGATCGTGTCCCGACACTGGCGCGACTGATCGATCGGACGTTACAACCGATTCCGTTGGAGCTCGACACTGCCTTGGCGAGCCTCGGAAGGAAGGAAGTCACCTTGACTGTGCTAGAACGAGCGAAGAACTGCGATCGAATTGCCAAGCCCACGGCCCAACGAGACCGTCGAAATGAGATAACTGGTAGGGAGAACGAGGCGCGTGTCGTTGCACCCCCCGCATAGCTCCGGCTGCCGCTGCCACCGTCTGCGCTTATTTCGGGACGCGGATATACCTTATAGGCGCATCCCGCCGTATACACCGACTATACTCTATACGTGTCGAGACGCGCGTCGCTGTCGTTTCGCCGACTTTTTGCCCTTTTTCGCTCTTTTCCCTACTCCGTCTAAACTTTCTCTCTCATCTTCTACTACTACTGATGCTACTACCGCTACCACTGCTACCGTTTAATAATGGATCTAATACCTTTTTTTAAACTCTGCCATCTCGTTCGAACTTGTCTCCGGATGTCGCGCTCGAATGGGAAGCGAGAAATGTCCATAGCGGAAAAACAATATCGAGAGCGGTCTTTATAATAGACACTTTGCGTCCTATAGCCGATGTCTTAATGGATCAAGCTTGTGGGGAATGCCAATGTAACGATATTATAGCCGCCCTACGTAATAATGGATTTCGTCACGTGCCGTTGCCACCGCTCACGCCTGTCGTGCTTATGACTGTGATGATGCTCGTGATTATTTTTGGCTTCCTCGGCTTTTGGTATAATTTTTAAACGCCGGCTTTAGACTGTATCCGCTCAACGCCGAACATGATCTATGCGTGCAGCGTCAAGTTCCTTCGCGTCCTGCTATATATAATACGGATCGTACTCTGCTAAAATAACATCGTCTATCATCGAGATTGTTCCGTTTTTCAACCAAATTTTTCTATCACGATCGTGAAACTAAATACCAACCTGACTGCTCGCGAGTGATGAGAAACAAATTTTATTCAATTATCATCGTCGTTTCAAATTACAACTTGGAGAACTTTGGATTTTTCGTACGATGTATTAATTCAATCGCTACCAATTTTAACTTTTAATTACTTTTAAAAATTGAGTACATGATTTTTTTTTGATTTAACATTCATAACGATCGTATACTGGTTTAAATCGTAATATGCCCTTAGAGAAGTGTAACAAAAGTTACAAAACGAGTTAATAAATCACAATAATCCTTTCCTTTTAGACTGACCGTAGTCATTTAAAAATCAACAGTTGCCAAATTACTATTGACCAAGTAATTTGTCCTAACTATTATAGTATAGGTGAGTTGACTTAAACTTTTGTACTGCTACTTTGGCTCTCGACTGAGACAGAATTTTTTGAAACCATTTTAATGTAAGATCTATAATTGATACATTTCTTTTATCGTGGACGATTCATCGATTTATATAAAATTTTCAAAATAATAATTTTATTAAGAATAAATTTTAAATTCCATTGTTTTTTTATTAAAAAAAGAATAATCATACTAGTAGCAAAGACTTGCAAACAATTCGAAAACGAGTCATGCGTAGTTATAAAAAAAGCCGCTGTTGATACATTAGCAAAGAACTTCCTCTAATATAGTAGATTACGCGACGGGGACAGGAGGTTGAGTAGGTTGAGGAGGTTGAGGAGGTACGAGTGCAAGATTGACAATCGACTTAGTTGCGTCTAATTGTAATTACAACGTGCGGAAAGTAAATTTAAGATTACTAGCCGTGCGGGAAGTAGCCCTTTTCGCACGCAGTGATGAAATAGTTATTTATGCAACAAGTGCCCAAAAGGCGTTTTTGGGCTCGAGTGTGCGGAAAAGGACATACAAAATTTTATGCAATAGTATGCGAAAAATACTTTCATTTTAAACGAGGCATTTTACCGCACACCAGTGTCCAAAAGGAGGCATTTTACCGCACGCCAGTGTCCAAAAACGCTTTTTGCGCACTAAAAAATGTGCGAAAAATAGCATTTTTCGTCATACTATTGCATAAAGTACCATTATGCAACAGGTACAGAATGTATTTTTTTTTGCACAAACTAAGACTTACAACATGAAGCGACTCTATTCTAAATTTTCTAGCACTCGTATTCAACCTTTCTTCATCTTTATGAATTATTCTGTATTTGGTCTTAAATTTTAAAAACGTGCTCCTCTTTTACATTATCAGCTCAAATATTTAAAAAAAACTTCAACTTCAAGAAAAAACGGATAAAACAAAATATTCAAAAAATATGAAAAATGCACGCATATTTCATTTGCAGGACTTAATTTGTAGCTGCTCCTCTATCATAATTAGTCTGCGAGCATTCCAAAATACTACTGCAACCTCGAAAAAAAGAAAGAAAAATGGACATAAAGTTTCCCTTCTCGTAATTTTATTATCCTATATCACATATTATCGCCTACTTACAAGAAGTAAAACTCCCGGGCTTCTTTCGTTTTAATTGATTTTTTTCTGGAGTATATATGTTGTTTTTGTAAAATAGCATGGAAATGAAAAAGAAACTTTAACAATTTGAAATAAAAGGAAACATGACTTTGAAATTTCATTTTGTTTGCCTGAAGATACAGGACGACAACTTATCAGAAGGTGTCAGCTTTTTGGTTTTACTCTTTGCACTATATGATGCAGTTGCATAATGATATATAATTTACTTCTTTAACTGATACGAAAAAATTGGCAAAATTTAATAACACACTGAAATATCTTTATCGGCATTATGAGCCTTAGTCTGCAGCCGCCAAGACAATATGATATAAATCCTGGTTCCGAAGCTTCTCGATAATTATATCACAGCATAGAATAGGTAACTCATGGCGTCTTAACTCCAAGAGAGAATCCAGTGTCCAGAAATGGAAAAGTCTTCGCGAAATTATGTCGCACCGATATAAACCATAAGCCCCATGTGGGATAACAAGTACCTTGGAAAGATCTGACCATTCTTTCGAACGCGCTAACTTGTAGGCGTCCTCAAGTGTTTTTTTGGCTATCAACCTGCAAACTGGGTATGCGCAGCCAATGATGCCGCATAGTGATCGCGGGGTGCGAGCGGTTCGGCGTACTCGTACGACCGAGTTTATTGTATTGTATACTGATTTATACGTGTATGAACGATAGCTATAAATTAGCCGCTACGCGGCTAAGGCAATTGCAACGCCCGATCAACCAACTATACACCGCTGAGGCTCGCTCGCGGTTCACTCGTTTTTCACGGAAAGTACACTGCTGTACTTAACGATCTATCAAAATAATTTTAAATCAAAACAAAAAAGTAAAACATGTTCATGAAATATTAGATAATGTGTTGAAAATCCGATATAAACATCGAAAACTCAAAGTTGATTCCTTTGTCTGATGTATCGATTTCCCAGATGAATATTATTCTATTTTTGTTTACATAGATACTCACCGACTCATAGTGGACTGTCGGTTAAAATGCAAAGCGCGGGAATCCCGGCACAGCGCTTTTCAACTCAGTACATGAACAGCTGCCGCTGCGAAAGGTGTTGTAATTCTTTCTTTGTCTTGATATCTTGTCTAGACTTATAGTTATAGTTATTAAAAACTCTTATAACAAGATCAAGTTTGTTTAAACTGAATCGACAAAACCTCTAAGAATGGAATTTGATTGGCTTTGGCTTTATCGCAATCGTATAATCAAGTGGAAAAGCAGTTTTAAGTGCATTTTGTGTACTTTTGAATTTGGAAAAGATTATGTCAATGAAATCAAAATCCATGTTAAAGACAGTCCTTTTCATATCAAAGGGATTAAGAAGATAGATTGTGAATTAAAAGATTCTTTGGGTAGCGAGGTTATTCCGTCAGTATGCGAAGAAATTGTGAAAAATTGTATTTTTTTCAATGCCAATGGCAATCAACTTAGATGCTATCTGTGTAGATATACATTTCCATGCTATTCTGACGTTTTAGAACATGTGAAAACTCGAAAACACCTACAAAAAATTAATAATAACAAAGATGCTTTGAGTTCTTTGAAATCTAAGACATATGTTTTTACAAATGATTTATATTGCAAAACATGCAAAGTTTTTTGTCTTACCCCCATGATTGCTTTGAAGCATATAATGGATCATTTTCCTAAAATGCTTCCATATTCAAACAGTATTGATATTATCAAAGTCTTTGATTCTCATATAGTATGTTCTCTATGCAATATGAATATTAGTTCTAAAAAATTAGAAGATCATTTAAAGTCTACTCAACATGTGAAAAGGACTGATTTCTTAAAAAGTAGAAAACCAATACTTCAAGAAAATCAGATTTCCACAAAAGAATGGAAGCTTATTAAACAGATTTTTTTCAACTTTTTTGAAATTCGTACTTGGCATTGTAGCAAATGTGAAACTGATATTCCAAATGAATTTCATCTTATTCCACATTTTATGGGAAAGATTCATCAGTTAAATGCTATGAAAAATGTTAAGTGGAGTGATCATTTGATCAAAGAAAACACTATCTCTTATCATTGTTACTTGTGTAATGAATCATTCGGTACTGATATCTTTTCTTTGTTTTTTCATTACCATACTTCGATTGAACATAAAGTAAAAATAGAATTATTTGATCAAATTTCCAAGCAAAATCATCTGAATATGATAGAAATAAAAGGTACAATTTTTGTTGATTGTTCATTATGTCAAATAAAAATGAATCATATGGAATCCATTAATGCTCATTTAAATGGGACAAAACATAAATCTTGTGTAATTGCGAATAAACAATTACCAATTACTGAAATGAAATCATGTGAGACACAATATAATGAAAAAACCAAAAACAAAGAGACGAAACTTGATGCAGTGAAAAATGGAAAATCAAAGACATTCGAACTAGCATCATCAAAAAAAGAATCTCAATATCATTGTACTAAAACAGCAAAAAACGAAAAAACAAAAAAATTTGATTCTGATCCAATAGCTGATAAACGGTTTCAACTAGATGTGCTTGATATTATAGAGGATTTAGATGGACTTCAATTTGAAGAGAATAAAATAAATCAATTTATTCCAGTACATAAAAGAGAATCAAAATCAAATTCATGCATAGTACAGGCGGATAGAGTATCAAAATTTAATCAAAATATTTCAAAAAATGGTACTCAGTATATAGACTTATGTATTAAACGGGATAAAACAAATATATACAATACGAGCAGCATCAAAGTAGCTGATATAAACTTGAGCATTAATTTCATAATTAAAGTCAATGATGACCATTTCTGTTTACTTTGCAACAAACAATTTTCCAGTGAGTTATATGTTATAATGGAACACTTTTTATGTAAGGAACACATTGAAAATCTAGGAAAACAGAATAGCAACTTGATGAAAACAGAAGATTCATCAAAAAAATCCAACAATAATGTAACATTTGCGTTACTTTATATTTCAAAAACTACAAATAAATCTTTTTATTGCCATGCTTGCAAAAATAATATTGCGGAACACAATGTTTTTGAACATGCTCTATCTCAAAATCACATGTTAGAATGTGAGAACTTGAAAAAAAATGCTTTCAATATTTTTTTGAAAATCATGACTCTCTTGAAAAACACATGGTATTATGCTCAATTTTTTGATTGTCAAGTGTGCGACATGAAATATCAAATGGAGATAGAATTTGTTGCACATTTAAATAATCACATCCATTGTAAGAAAGTAAAAAAGTGCATTGATAAAGGTAGAGTACTGGAATTTCATACATGTTTTGCATGTGTAACATGCATTTATGGAGATTCTAGAAACTATTATGATCATTGTGAAGATATTTTTCATAAACGCTACTTAAGTAAGGGTGATTATAATGTTTCAAAAATGATGCCTCCCTTAATAGATTTATTAAGTAAAATAGAAGATAAAAAACAAAAATTATTATTTGAATCAGATTCAATTGTTTTGGAAAGCTCACAAGAAAACAGTTTATTAATAGCTGTTGAAAAAGTTGTTGAACATGTATATCCTAATGCAAAAGCATACAAATTTGGTTCCAGATATTCTAGTACAGCTCTTTCTAATAGTGATTTAGATATTTTTTTAGATTGTGACAATATGTACCATAAAAAATTTGATACTGCATTGAGCCATAAATATTTATCATCAGTGATCAGTTGTTTTAAAAATCTAGAAGATGAATGGTATATAGAAGAAACATTGTATGATACCAGAGTCCCTATTATCAAATTGCGTCATTATCCTACAGATCTCAAGTGTGATATATCTTTTTCAAATGGTTTGGCTTGCAGAAAATCTAAACTTGTTAGGTAAGCAATTTATATTTCTAATCAAATATATCTTTAGTTCTATTGTTATGAATAAACTTATCATTTACAGATACTACAATGACGCTTACAAAATGTGTAGAGAGCTTATTTTGTACCTTAAAAAATGGGTAATTTTTTCACAATTATCAGGTACAGAAGGTATTTCAACTTTCACTATATCATGGCTAGTAATTTTTTACTTGCAAGTCAAAGGTGTACTTCCAAGTGTTTATGAGTTAATAAAATGTCAAACTCGCTCAATAATTATTGATGGTAATATACATTTATGTAATTTTTATAAATGTAAATGAATTATTTTACTAAGAATATTTGATAATCAACTAAACAACTAATTATTTCAGGTTGGGAATGTGGATATCAGAAAAAATTTTGCGTCGATCCTGATGATTCTAGTTTTGTAGAAAACCTTGTTGGATTCTTTACTTTTTATGCCGAATTTGACTATCAGAAGTATGTTATTTGTCCCTATTTGGGTTCGATAATAGAAAAAGAAAAGTTTGCTACCAAAGAATTACCGGCTGAGCTTACAGCTATACTGAATGATAAAAATAAAAAGGCTGTATCACTTTTCCGATTTGATTCTCCAATGTGTATGCAGGACCCAACAGATCTTTCTCAAAATTCGACAAAAGCTCTTAGAAAACGTCAACTTAGATGTTTCAAAGAATGTTGCTCATCAAGTGTTGAAAGAATTATATCTGGACAACAAGCTACATGTTTATAATGCATATTTTTAATAACTCTTTTTTGAAAATTATTGTTTTTGAAATATTACGAAAAGAACTCATGATTTATAATAGGAATGCAATTATACTGACGTTATCACTTTCATTGTTCAAAATGTTTACGAAACATTGATTTAAATTTTTTAGAAAACAATTTTAATGTGCTATTTTTATACTTTAATTACTTACTGAACTTTAAAATGTATGTAATA
>CACVKI010143619.1:0-10748 GCA_902732785.1 Trichogramma evanescens | reverse complement strand
GGGGGAGGGGGTCTAAAATTTTGGTTTTGGGACCCTTTTATGATGTACTATAACATACCAAAATTTCAAGAAAATCCGTGAACCTCGTCCGCAGATTTATTTGAAAAATTCTGAATCTGACCCATATATATATATGCGCAAGTTATCGTTCGGAGAAAGACTACGTCGATTCGCGCGCGATCTATATACTTTATAAAAAGGGTAAAAAATAATCTCTCCATCGACAAACATATATTCGCGCGCGCGCGCGCGCCACGCATCGGCCACGATCGTTTTACATTTTTGACCTTACGACTTTTTCTGCTGCTTCTTCTTCTTCTTCTTCTTCTTCTTGTCACGTCTTTCTCTCGGCATTGATGTATGCAGATTTACTTGGAAGCCTGCCGAGTTTGTTTATAATAATTATAAAATGCAGCGGCGTCGATCCGAGGACTTTTTTTTATTTTTTCAAGCGCAACGCGAAAATATCGTGCAATCTTGCATTCAAAGCTACACTTTTTTGTACTCGTTCTCGCGGGCACAGATGTATATACATATAATTTACGTAATCATTTTTGTGCTTCGTCGCTTAGACGTGTCTGAAAATAGCGCGCAGTCATTGAAAAATTTTCATTCTCAGTACAGCGCACTTGTGTTAGATAAATATTATTTTTTTGGAAGGATTTGTTGACTTGGCTTACAAGATGTATACTGCTGTGCGCGGGCTTTGATGTTTCGAATTTACGTCATTACGAAAGTTCAGAGGAGAAACGGTCCCATAATTCGTTTGTGGGGTCTACACTTGTGAGTTCGATGAGCCGAAGCGTAGGCTGGATTACAGAAAAGAATGAGAGCCAATTGTCGGGCAACTAATCATTGGTATTTTTGTAGCTTCGTGAGGTTAATCCTATACGATTGCTTGAGTCACTGCGCTTGTACGCGAATATTAAGCATCGAAACGAAAACAAAAAAGTTTGGGTGGTCTACGAGTGGTTTGTTTTGCGCACACTCCGCTCAAAAAACTGGACCCGTGTTCAATGTACAAAGTTTTATGCAATAATAAGCAAAAAATACTGACCTAACAATTACGATATAACATACGAATACGTGGGATTTACTTCACACTAAAGTCCAAAAAAGCTTTTTATGTTCTTGCAAGCGTGCAATAAAAGGCATCTTGTGCTATACTATTACATAATGAAACAATACTATTATTTCGCTAATTTTAGGCGATTTTTACATTACAATAATGTTACAATTATTGATGATCTAAAAATGACAATTTAATAGTTTCAAAAAATATAGACCAGCTTTTAAACACTTTGAATACGATAATGATTCCGCAGTTTGAGCCTCTACCGCCAGATGGCGAGTCTCTTTATTTCAGTAAATCTGCAAGTAGCAAAGACAAAATAATTGTATATAAGTCCCAAAACGGTTACTTTAGACATAATAATGTAAAGAAAAATTTATTTCATTGCGATTCGAGCCGGTTAGCATCGAGCTGTAGCTTCATTAAGACAAACGGTTAAGCGGTTAACTGCTACGATATATCGAGCCGAAAAATGAAAACGGACGAATACGGGGTCCACTCGCAGATACTCTTTGGCGGCATTCGTACAGAAACTCGAGCCTAAGTTTCCTGTTATTTCAAGCTTACAATCGTCAAACGTTGCGCATATATTGAGAGGGTGAAACTGGACCCAGAGATGTATATATGAGCGACGTCGGGGAGACAAGATAGATCCCGATTTTGAATGTAATCGAGACATTACCGATTCGAGCGAGTTTTTTTTTTCGTAAATTTATTGCCTGCTTATCGCTTTCGGTCTTCAACAAAATTATGATTAATAATATGATTAGTTCGCAGCTTATCGAAATTCGAAGGTTACTACGCGGGACATTAGTGATATAAAAATGTCATCGTCAAAGATCAGTCCTTATCGCTCGTTTGGAATATAGAGGCAAGAAAGCGAATCGAGCGAGAGAGCGAAGCATTTTCGATACGCAAATTGCAAAAAGTTAGAATAAAAATACTTTCTCGAACGGTCTTGCACGGCGCCCTATCAATTATTCCCAATAAATCAGCCGATCGATAGATGTCAGTAAAATTAAAGGAGCAATCGTCGGGTCGAATCGATCGAAGCGGCGACGAGTCACGTGCACTCATATGTACACATTATGAACATCGCATCTGCTGTACGCGCCGAGCGTGTTTTACGCGGGCGTTTTGTCGCTTACACATTGTACACGTACTATCGGAGTCCCCTTCCCTCGATATATTATTATATACGCGACACTTGTCCGTGTACTTTTTTTTTTGTCAAGAGATATTATAGTGAGTCCGCGGTGGCAGTGGCAGCGCACGTGCATCGTGCGTCGCATATGTGCTCGCGACAAACACACACAAAAATACAATATACAGACGTCGATGTCCCCGCATCTCAGTCGGATTTCTCGGGTTAATATAGCAGCGGCGCGCACTCGAACTGTACGTATATAGGGCGAGGCAGTGTCAGTGCACATGCTCCACTATATATAACTACTGCTACTTCTGCTCATACGTGTTTATAAGCGACGACGGTGCAGTTGCGCACCCTATATATGGCCTCGCGATCATCACGATGACGATGATGATGGACCCGCGTCGTGTATACGGTGTTATGTACAAAAAAAAACACACGGTATAACGTTGTCTCTTTCTTTCTCCCGCTCGCTGTATAATATATACGCTCCGATCGAGCTCGAATTGCCGCAGCGGCGGCGGCGGCGGCGGTAGCGGTGGTGGATCGCCCATATACACACATATACATTGTGTATGTAATGTACTGCAGCCACATGGGCTCTTATATATGCGTTCTATATACATTATACGTATATGTTGCGCATTATAAAGCAGCACACGTGTGCGGATCGGTATATATGTGCAATGTCCGTGGCATTTGGTATCGAGCAGCGGCTCGAGTCGCGAGTGCATAGCTGTCGTATATGGTTGGCTGTGCAGCTGCAGTTGATCGGCGTAAAATTTTCGACATTTTAAAAGGCGACGACTTAAAAACAAAAAAGTAACATTTATTTACGTTGGTTAATTAACATTCAGTCATCGCGGTCGATCGATGCGCAATTCTGAAATTTCGGAGCCACCGAAATAATATAGGTATGTGTATTATTGTATATAAAAAGTTCAGCTGCTACGCTAATCTCGCCAGCTAGTGTCAGCGATAATACGTCAATGTGCTCTCTCTCTCCGCGTCTGTGTTTCAATTGACATTTCGAATGTTTTGAAAAATGTCAAACGTACTCGAGCTACATCGTCAACAACAACGACACAGCTGTCGTCTGCGTGCTCATCCGCACAGCCGCGAGCAGCTACGGCATCCACGATAGAGCTTATATATACAGTGCTGCATAGATATACATGACCAGGCAGGCAGTGCAGAATTGAGAAAGAGAGAGGCCGCACAGTCTCTCTTTCTCTCTCCATATAGTACAACTAAAAAGAAGAAGACGATGGAAAAAAAAGGAAATAAATAAAAAGAAGGGGTTGGCGCGCGTAGTGGGGGTCGAGCCCGTAGTGTGCTCCAGCGATAGCGGCTCTTTTCTCTCTCTCTCTCTCTCTCTCTCTCTCTCTCCAACATACAGATTTATCCTGGCTGTATGTATATACCTCTGTTATACCGACTCAGGAGAGTAGAGTAGAGAGACTGGTCGGTGCGGCTCTGTATGTATGTACGTCTGCATACACACAAGCTGCGAGAGCGAGACAGAGAAGAGAGAATTTAATTGAGGGCCAGTGCGCGCCGAGCTCTCTCTCTCTCACTCTGTTTCTCGTGCGCAGCTCCGCGTGGGAGAGTATAGAACGTTCCCACGGATCCGCGGGGACTTGTGCTGTGCGCTGCGCGCTAGTGTCTGCCCGTGTGTGTGTGTGTGTGTGTGTATAGTTGTGTACGTATGCGCGCCGCTCTCGCGTTGAAAACTCCATCCGCAGCGGGCACAGCATCTCGTACACAGCTCTCTCTCGACTCCATATATGTGTATCTCCGCGAGCATGTTGTTGCATTATTTTGAATATCGTACCGATGCAACGACGAGCGGCCATCGGGAGTGCAGCGTATCCGTCTGAGTTCAACTTGTTGTGTAGTGCGCAGTGCAGCGAAGGTGCGATACTTGGAGTGTAGCTGGTGTATAAAGCGAGCGATAACATGTACCAGGACGGCCGATCGTCGTCGTCGTCGTCGTCGGCTCACGCGGTCGTCGTCTGGGAATGGGAGAACAGGCAGGGCAGATGGCGGCCCTACAGTCCGCCCGTGTCGCAGCACCTCGAGCGCGCCTACTGCAAGAAGCTCACCCGGGTCTTTCTCAACGACGCCGATCCCAGCCTCGACAGGTAGTTGTTCAGCATATCCATATACCGTACGCATATACATATCGTGTAAATCGTGGTTCGAAATATTATCTCTCTTCCTCGCTCGAGGTCTCGGAATTATATTTTTGTACATTCCTTCCTGTGATGGAGATTGCGCTAATTGTATATTTCTGTGTCGTATCGCGGCGTTATTATAAAAATTTCGTATACGTACAATCGAGAGGATGGCGCGCACTCGTGTATCTGTATATAATTTATAAAGAGTCGATACATCGGTGTGTGTGTGCGCCCCTCTGGCAAGTGTATACAATATAATATCGTATACATACACACAGGCCAACGAAGCGAAATATGCGTGTGCGCGTCGCCGATGACGAGTAAAAGAGAAAGAGAGAGAGAGAGAGAGAGATTCCCAACAGGTGGATACAGCGTCTCTCTACCTACCTACCTGTATGTGTGTACCTGCGTGTGTGAGAATTACTCTCATCTCTCTCTTTTTCTCTCTTTCTCTTTCTCTCGCGAGAGAGCTAAACGCGCGCAAAGAGCCGGCCAAGGATAGTAGTATCCTCGCGTATACAGCATGCATGATGTGTAAGAGGAATATGTGAGCATCGTAGCGAAAGAGACTTTCGGAGGAGATGCCTCGTAACGTTCCGTATAAGCGAGGTGATTGCTCGGAGCGAGGGAGATGTTAATGCCGCGCGCCGCTAAATGACTTTTCTGTACACCGCGAAATTAGTAATATACTTCACAGAAAGAGGTCCGTGACCTTTTGTATTTCTCGTCGTTTTGCCTAATCTGCTCGCACCAAAGACGACTGACAACATTGCTGTATGCAGCTCATGATGCTCGGAGATCCCGTTTTAATAATCATTTTTAATGCGCGCGCGCGCTAAACGCAACGCGCCGCGTTCTATTGCGGCCAGCGATCTACTTTCATCGTTGCGCTCGGTGTATAAAGCGACGCGAGAATCGGTTGCAACGTGTTTGTGCGACCGTTATTAACTTACTTACTTTTTTTTTTTTGCTTCAGTTTTCGTATCCTCGTATTACTTACTTCAAATATTTCAAAAATTTGAAATTCCGTCCCGTTTATAATACGTACTACATACCGGCCACTCGATACCTCCAACGAGCGTGCGATATTTTTTTTTTCTCACACCTGCGCGATCGGCGAGTATAACAGAGTGTGCTGCTACGCGTATATGACCGCGGCGGAGGCGAAATTTAAGATGCAACTAATACACGTGGCACACGCATTGCTGCGCGATTCGGAAGCGTCGCGCGCTAGAGGCATCGGTGGGACTTCCCCGTAAAGAGCGTGAGAATCGAATTGGGGTGCGCGCGAGAATTTCGCACGGAATTTTTCGCGTATTTTCTCATTAACCAAAATTTAAGTAGGGTAGTTGGACCAATCAACGATCGGATAGCAGTGAATGACCATTTTAGAAAATATGCTTTGAAAAACAATTAAAAAAATATATTTGTATGGACGTTATTCAATTCTTTAGCGAACGGTGCATCTTTTTGTTGAAAAGGTATAATTATTGCATATCCCAAAAGCGGTCATTCACTGGTCCAAGTACCCTACGAGAGAAAATAAGAAATAAAAAAAAAAACAATTTGAAATGAGTACACGACGAATGAGAAAGACAGTCAATATTGCGACAGGTACTACATCAATCTGAAGACGAGCACGCAGTGCACGGAGGACGGCGACGAGACCCACGTGGTCAGGCGCATGTTCTATCCGCCGATCTCGCCGGCGGGCCGCGGCGCCAAGTGGGAGTGGGCGGGTGACACCGACGACTGGCACACCTACGACATGGAGGTGCAGTGCCTCATCGAGGAGTCCTGGGCCAGGGTAAACACATTTTTCATCTTCATTCTCACACTCTGTGTAATCTTTACTCATTCTTTATCTATAATTTTTTTTTTGTAGGGCGAGCAAGAGATCGACGTGTCGAAGACGTATCTCGGCTTCCCGTACATCATCAATTTCTGCACGCTGACGCAGGTGCGCTGCTGCACGGGCTACGTCAGGCCCATTCGGCGCGTCCTGCAGGCGCCCTATCCCCTGGTCAAGGTCAGCTGGGACGAGCTGCACAGCATCGTGTCGAGGTGGCCCGCCATCGTCTGTAACAACAATAACAACAACAACAACAACAATACCATAAGCAAAACTTCTTCGTCGAGCTCGAGCACGAAGACGTCGAGCAGCAACAAGAAGCAGTCGTCGAGCGGCAATCCAAAGAAAAACGGCAAAAAGGTCGGTATACACAGAGTAAAATCTAGCTACAGCTACAAATTTAGCATTGAAATATGCCCAATAATTTTGCTGTGGCAGCATAATATATTTTTCTGATCCAGCAGTTCATTTTTGTTGGACTTGCCTCCAAGATGTTTTTCAGTGATAATTTTGTCATTTTTTAGTTGATGGTTTCATGTATTAATTTTATCGTATTTCTTTGCAGAACAAAAACGGAGAACACGGATCATCCAACTTGGCCAGGGTAATACTGAGCAATTTCAACATATTCGGCCACCACAACAAGCAAAACGTCGAGCCCGAACCGCAGCTGCAGCATCAAGAACGTCAACCGCAAAGGCAACAGCACCAACTGCAACAAACCAACGGTGCGTCGATCGAGAAGAGGCCGGTACTGCAGCAGCAACGTCACAACAACAACAGTAACAACGCATCGAACCACCAAACAACGTTGCGTCGAGGTGCGTCGTCGGGCAGCTGGGACCAGCACCAGCACCAGCACCACCATCTACAGTCGTCGTCGTCGTCGTCGATGCTCGACGTCGACTCGAGCAGCACCAAGAGCGGCCGCAGGCCCAGCGTCGACACGGTCTCGACCTATCTGAGCCACGAGGCCGCTCAACCCGGCCTCAATCTGCTCGACACGTCGCTGGGCAGCGGCGCCGGCAGCGAGGACAGCGTCTTCGTGCGTCCCTCTCCTCACCTACTGTCGGACGAGTTGCCTGCCCGCAACGTCGTCGTGCAGGAGTCCAACGCCGTCGTCGGCGTGGACGCCGCCGCGGACGTCATATCGCACTACGTCAAGGTCGTGGAGAGCGACGGCGGCGACTCGTGCCCGATCTGCCTGGGCCAACCCGAGCCCCTGACCGTCGAGCTGACTCGCTGCCGTCACAGGCTTCATCTGGCCTGCCTCAACGCCATGCTCAGCTCGCAGCGTCCGCCCTGCATGTACATACAGTGTCCCGTCTGTCGGATGATCTACGGCGAGAAGCGGGGCAATCAGCCCCACGGACTGATGAACTGGACGACGTTGAATCGAAGCCTGCCCGGGTACCCCAACTGTAAGACCATTCAAATTACTTACGAGTAAGCACAATGATCGCCGAAAGCAAAAAAAAAAAAAAATAAAAGCAACAACAACAGTAGTTGTGTGTCTGTGTGTGTTTGTGGGCGAGCTGCGGTCGACACGATCCTAACTAACCGAGAAAAAAAAACATTTTTTCTGTTCCACGCAGCATACCATCGGGAATACAGGGAGCCGAGCACCCGCATCCCGGACAGACGTACTACGCGGTCGGATTTCCGCGAACCTGCTACCTGCCCGACAGCGAGCTCGGCCGGCGGTTACTACGCCTGCTACAGGTAGCCTTCGAGCGCAGACTGGTCTTCACGGTGGGCCGCTCGGTGACCACCGGCCGCGAGGACGTCGTCACCTGGAACGGCATACATCACAAGACCGAGCTCGGCCCGTCGACGAGCGGCCACGGCTATCCCGACGCCAAGTACCTCGAGCGTACCCTCGGCGAGCTGGCCGCCCACGGCGTCTCGGACAGTCTGCTGCTGTACTCGTCGACGGCGGCCTCGGATCGACTCTATCAGGAGCTGGCCTGAAAATTATTACACGTAGTAGGATTGCTGTTGAGCGTACTAACGACTGAAAAATTTATACATAAAATATATATTATTTTTTTAATGTGTATATCGTGTAGCGAGAATATTTACATGTATGCAATTATGTATTGGATTAGGAGGGAAAATGAAACTTTATTCAAAGTAATATGCGGGCATTAAGAAAAACCACATATTTATTTCTTATATATGATATAAGAAAATAAGTGGACCAATGTTGTCTTCCACTCGTACTTGCCGGAGGTTTGAATCGTGCAAATTATCTTCAAAAAGTTTATATCGCATTCATACGAGAAAAAAAAAATATGAAACATGCCTAGTCACGGTAATGAATACGGAGTAAAAAATTTTTTGTTATCTTAGAGAAATAATTGTATAGTCTAAGATCAAACCTTTGGAACAATGTGTCTTCCAAGCCAACATATGGTTATTTTAATTAATATAATATATAAAAGGATATAATCGTGAAAAAAAAGATAGCGTGCAATCACAAACGGTTGCTCTCCGAGCAATCGAAAAAATATCAAATATTTATTTTTAAAATCTTTATTACTGGGGTACTCATGGTTTTTGGTACAATAGATTGTATTAAGTTATTATCCATTATTCGAGTAAATTAATTTGCCAAGAATACGCCCATATCAATAAACTAGATGTCAAATAATCGTTTTGACAAAGCATAGATTATTAATTTCTACGATTAGTCTTATATGTCGAGAATTATTTTAACGCATCAAAATGTATCATCGAAAAGTATTCCAAAACTGTAATTTTTATAGCGAAAGAAAAAGATCGAGCAAACTCCAAATATTTTTTTATAATAAAACTCGAAGGAATCGTTTATTTGGGCTTGTAGCAAACATATCGTTATACATAAAGGATCGTTCAGTCATTTTCCGATGACTTTATCAAACTATAGAATTTATGTATGTTTTTAGATTAATTACATATGCGCATTCGCATAGTCATGAAAAAAAAGTACAACAGCGTACTTTGTATACTGTATTAAAGAGTAACGATAATACTCGAACTCCTACGCTCTTCCAATTAGCAATTAAGTCATTAAAAACGAATACAAAAATTTCAAATTCATTATTAAATTAGTGAATTTTCCGAATGTTGTAAAATTCATGTTTGATTTTATAATAAATTATTATTTTATATTGAAACGATTTTTTATCTTGTGCTCATTGCGGTTTTCTTATATAAGTTTAATTGATAAATTAGGTATACTGCAGTTTTTGTCACACAATGCATAGTAGCAGAGTCGGACGATTATCTATAAACAATAATCGGTATGTCTTCTAATTTATTTACATTTTTGATTTGATATAACCCCGAGATCGTGAGCCCATGCAGTACACTTTCTCATTCTTGTATATCAGCATTTTACATTAGCCCCTACGCGTAATCTTCTACGCGTACACGTCGACGCCTGATCCTATATTTGTTTTGACATATATGCGACAATTTTTATCTCGAGAATTGTGTGAACTAATGTCAATATGGGTCCTTGTTGCGAATTCGGATCACTTGGAAATATCTGAAAAAATGTCATTCCACCTTTTAACATAATTCTTAGCAACTTGTCGTTTTAAAATATTTTTCTAAAAGCAGATATGAATAATTTTAATGAGCAAATTATTCGTGAATATCGTAGATCAAATTCAAGTACCTTTTATTCGGTGAAGAGTCCTGAATCAAATCTTTGACATTAATTTGCCCATCGTGGCACCTTTATGCATTGAATTAATGTGCCTTTTGAGACCATCTTTTCGTTTAAATGTCTTTTCGCATCTGTCACATGCGTGGGAGATTGTATTATGCTGCGTATCGATGTGCTTTTTGAGATAAGGCTTAGCCTTGAATTTCTTTCCGCATATAACGCATGCGTGAGTAATTGTATTGTGCACCGTATCGGTGTGTATTCGGAGATAACTTTTACAGGCGAATGTCTTTTTGCATTTATCGCATTCATGAGTGATGTTACTATGCACTGTATCTATGTGGATTTTTAGAGCACTACTCGCTCTAAATTCTTGTCCGCACTCGCCACATTTATGTCTCCTGCCGTTATGTATCGATTCGATGTGGAGTTTAATAGAATTTTTATGTGCAAACTTCTTTTTGCATATATCACATTCGAAAGTGATTTTCTTATGCGTTGCATCGATGTGAATTTGGAGATAACCATTCGATGCGAATTTCTTACCACACGTATCGCATGAATGAGTAACGCCCCTATGCACCGAATTGATGTGGACTATGAGATAGGTCCTGCTTTTAAATGTATTTCCACATATATCACATTCATGAGTTATTTTATTATGTAGCGAATCGATGTGGACTTTGAGGTGGTCTTTTCGTTTAAATTTCTTATTACATATTTCACACGCATGGGTTATTTCCATATGAATCGAATCAATGTGGTCTTTGAGGGAATCCTTCCGTCTGAATATCTTTCCGCATATGTCACATGTATGAGTGATTTTATTATGAACCGAA